>LPNX010620185.1:0-13865 GCA_001517045.1 Pseudotsuga menziesii | reverse complement strand
ATATCACAAAAAGTTTTTAAAAAAGACTAAGAACAAACTAAAACAAAAATAAAGTAGCAAATGGATGTTTTTATTTTTCCTAAAATTGCTTTTATGATTAACACTGAATTGTTTTTCTTAAATTCACTTTGACAATAATCGCAGATGAAACTAGCACAAGAAACAAGTAAATTCTTTTGCAGCTTATGTACTTCTTTCTTCATGATATGTTTTCTTTTACAAATTTATCACAATTTTTATGCTAGGTTGCATGAGGACATGCAACCAGATCAGTTGGGGAGGGAGAACTATATTAAATACATATTCACTAATAAGTTTTCATATAGGATTTTGTAATAAAGTTATTTTTTTCAGGTTTCAGAGACAGCCGCATTTTGCTGCTGAAGTGATTTTTCAAAGAAACACAAATTTTTTGAGAAACATGCTTTGGTAGATAGCCTGAAGGAGTTGTTACTCATGATTTTTTCTCATAAATATCATAACGTTCGTTGTTACACAAAAACCATCCGTAAATTTGCGTCATGATTGTTTATCCATATCTCTCCTTTAGAGCACCTTCATCATCCATGTGTTGAATTCCACTTCCCATCGCTTTATCTGTCATGACTTCACACATGCCTACCTTTTTGAGTTGCATACATCCCTTTATAATTTTTAGTTCATCTTGCCCTCTTTTTCATTTCTAGTTTTCCTTCTGAATAAAACTAGCTCACTTTTGATGACTACATAGCCTCGGCATATCCACTACTTCACTGTGAGGTATTTTCACTTATAGTCCTACCAATATTTTTATACCAACTTGTGATGACTGATGTGGGATTAATTAAGGCCCACCTTTCAACAAGTTTTGCCCCATCAACCTCAGCACCTCATATGGGATATAGACTAGAGTTCATTTTGAGTACCTGGAGGCTTGCATGCCTTAATGACAAGTTCTCTCGCTGACAATCATGGGAATTCATCAATGTCCCTTGATCGTCAGATCTTGCAAGTGGCTTGAAATCAGCACATCTATTTGCACTTCGCAAGATGTACTTGGGTACCTTGGCACTCATTGACATCACTAGTGATTTGCCTCACATTGGTTAATGACTTTCATCAATGGTCGGTAATCCAATGATTTCTCTTCATGCTCGACCTCGACACATTTATTCGCATGATGAGAATTGTACCATCGGGTTTTGTAGCGGGTGAAGACTATGCTTTGATTCTCATGAATCCATCGACAGTTGCAGAAACATGACATCTAATCTATGAGTGTACCACAGTTCCACTTTCTACCTTCCACATTTTCCATTATTTATCAATAGCAGTTTAGATTCCTCCACTTCACATTACAGCAGTTCCAGCAGTTATAGCTACAGCATCATTTACAGTTACATTTTTATCCTGCAGCCATGACATATTTTCCATTATTTATCAGAAGCAGTTCAGATTCCTCCATTTCACATCATAGCAATTACAACTGCAACATCATTTACAGTTACATTTTTATCCTGCAGCCGTGACATATTTTCCGTGATTCAGTAGTTGCAGTTCCAATTCCTTCACTTCCCATGATCCAGTAGTTACAACCACTGTAGCAATGACACATTCCACGATCCAGTGGCATCAGCTGCATTCCTGTTGCATCGTTCATCTACTTTTTCGGTAAGTGGGGGTATATTGTTTTCTAAACTTTAATCATGCAATTCCTTTCATGCTAGAAATTAATAATTTGGAAAATTCCCTCATCATGCTCCATTTTTTTCACAGCCCATGCTAGGTTGCATGAGGACATGGAACCACATCAGTTGGGGAGGGGGAACTATATTCAATACATACTCACTACTATCATTCCATTCTTTTCACCACCATCACCCATTTTTCATCTCATTTACCATTCATGAGCATTTATTTTCCGACAAATCCTCTATTGCACTTTGCTTCATACACATTGATATACATATTGGCATGATTCATAAAGATAAAGAAAGGAATTTCTTATGCACGATGATGATTTATATGCACATTAATAGCTTATCATTTTCGGTGAGTGTATGGTTAAATTATTATGCATCTAGAAAACAGATGACGAAATGAATGTTGTTAACACAAGAACCAACATTCTTTACATTCATGGTTGTCACACAAGAACCAACCATAAGGAAAGTGTTTATCATCAATCAAAGCCAAAGTTTAGATGCCAAAAGTTCTTTAGAAGATCCATACATTGTTGCATGAGGACATGCAACAAGTTCAGTTGGGGAGTTTGTTGGGACTCAAAAATGTCACTTTTTCATCCACTTTTTTCCCCCTATTCCTCACATTTCATCGTCCCATTAACGTTTTATCATACCATTTCCATACATATACGTGGGTTTCACCTTATTATTTCCACTTTATTTATTTTTAGTATTATAAGTTAATTTATGATTAAATATTAGGAAATTAACATGTTTTCACTAATATCTCAAAGTATGGATGAAATTTGTAATATGTAGGAATATGTGAAGGATTAATTCAAAGAAAAGACTTCACGTATATCTCCTCCACCATTTCAAGGAGATAGTTATGCAAAGCATACTCCATGGAGAAGATCATGGAGATTTTGTTGAGAGACATGTGGAGGATTGGTGAGAGATATGTGGAGGATTTGAAAGGATCATATCTTGTAATAATAGGAAAGTAGTTGAGTAGTTGAGTGAATAGTGGATCTCTCATTATGAGATGGTTATTTCCTTAATGTATAAAAGAGAGTGCTCTCTCTTCATTTCGATAATCTTAAAATCCTAGATTATCTTAGAATATCTTAGATTATCTTAGAGAATAGTAGATTGTAGAAGTTAGTCTTGACTTTGTAATATGGAGAAGGGAATTCTTAGATTTTTTTCATAATATTGGTTTTGATGCTTTCATGATTTGTCATTGATTCTTGTGATGTAAATTAAGATTTATTTATTATTAATGTGATCTCACATGTGTTGTCTTGTTGCTCTTCATATGTTGTATTTATTTTATGCAATTCACTTTCAACCGTTTGTTTCATCTTCTTGCATTAGATTAGCAATTGCATGTTTTATCTTTAGGGGGGTTAGATTAGATTAGTGTTAGTTTCATGGGGTGTTAGATTAGCTTAATTTCACTTCAGTCCTGCATATACTTTGCATGTGCTTCATAAGCCTATAAACCTTGGATTGACAAATTAAATGGTTGGGAAAATACTACAACGAAATTAAAATGACATTAATTCGGCCCAACACTACCCTTCAAACAACTCTTGTGATTCTCGCACCTCTGCACATGGAAAATTCATGCAGCTTGTTTTCCAGTTTTCTAGGGCTTCTCCTAAGTCAGACGTGTATGAGCTTACACTGTGCCAACTCAAGTTTCCATCAGATGTGGGATTAATAACTTTTCTTCAAAGACATAATGCTATACAACTGGTTCAAATAATTCTCTTGCCCTTCGCTATGCATAGGCTCGACATATCACTTCCCTTCAAGGGTATCAATGGGTGCAACCACTCTTATTTAAGAATATTTGAAAGACATGATCATTTTATTGAATTTTATGATAGTTTGGTTGTATATTTCCCAATGAATCCATAGAAGTGCATGATAGGGTTTTGTGTCATCAACAATGTCAATGACCTCGAAGTCGATGTATGTTCTGAATCCTTCGACCTCCATGGGTTCTTGGGACAACCTACTAATTGGTAGCAAATTCAACTGGTTTGCAGGCCTTAGCTGAATAGGAGATGAGTCCAGTTGCAAGTTTTTCATTCTTTCCCATGTCTATCATGTGAATATATTTACATCTGATCCCAAGTCAAGTATGATATAGTCCATATCATAATCTCCTATCTAGGTAGTCATTCACATTTCTCGTCATGTCTTCCATTTTCTTTTGATTTGATTGACTCTTCTTTTAGGGTGTAGATCTTCCATGTTGTCTTGTATGAGTGCTATCAATTCTGCGACAACATCTTTATCACGGATTAGTGCTAAACAACTTTTGAAAAAGTACTTGAGATTACTAACCTTTTAGTGGGAAGCCTTCATATTAGTTGTTCAAATATTTCAGGAATAGATCTCACTTATCCATATGTTGATGGATGATTGGGATCAACAAAGTCTTGTCGTGCCTCCAAGAAGACTTCCTTCTCCTGTTGGACATCTAGTGTGTTGATGTATTTGTAACTTTGGAATGCATTCACTTGTATATCTTATGTATTGTACCTCAATTTTAATTCTGGGAAGTGTTTGTAATGTATTGAAGTCATGTCATGCCCGATGTGCCTATCGGGAAATTCAATAATGTAAACAAGTCATGTCAAGTCATTGTGGGTAACCCTCCTAGTGTTCAAGGGTTAAAGTCCCCGTAGTTGTGGGGCCCTAGGGTTATTAGAATATCTGAGAGAAGTCAACCCTAGGTGAGTTAATGTAAGTTGGGGAAATATTCCCCGCCATTGTCTTAAGGATAACCCTCCTAATTGGTCGAAGGGGAAAAGTGCCCACAAGTTGTGGGGCACTAGGGTTATTAGACTCTCCTAGAGATGTCAGGTTTAGTCAGTAATTGTTAAGTGAGGCGGACATGTTGGATTGGAAATTAAGTGAATGAACGAATATCAATAGAGAATGAGCCTCTCTATTTATCACACACACACTCACTCACTGGGGCGCATGAGTGAGAGAGAAGTTTCTAAGACAAGAGAGAGACTACTGCTGTTGGGAGATCATCTTACTATTTTTTGGGGTTTTACTTTTGGTATTGATTCTATCTCTGAGGAAGTTGTGGGGTTTTCTCCTTTATGGTTTCCCTGAGGAAAATATGTGTGTCCATTGTCTTTTGTGTTTGATTGTTGTGCTTGTTATTCGCTCAGTTAAAGATCCTAAGATAATGCTAGCTTGAATGATAAAAATCTAACATGGTATCAGAGCTAACCTGAGAAGAAGACATTGTGTAGCTGCAGAAGCTAGGGAATCTTAATTTTTCAGTCTCTCTCCACAATCCATCAGCAAACGTATGCTAGCCTGACTCTCCATTAAAGGGCGCATCTTTCTGTTGAAGTAGAATTCGATTCCGAGCATTTTCAGTTTTTGGTGCGGGAAATTAGGGCTTCTTACGGAAGAGGAATTTTTGAGTGATCCCAGCATAGGATTTCTCTCCTCATCAAAATCAAACTTTATATACTTAGATTGATATTTTGGTTGTGTATAACTCCGAGAAAGTCAAACCCTAGTTTGACCCTGGGCCGAAAAAACCCTAAAATACTAAAACTGATAAGTTTTGGTACATTCGCTATATCTCGAGATATGCAGCTGAGAGATTAATTACTCCTCCAGCAACGAAAAAGGAATCAACATACGAAGAATCCTACACATCTAAGGATGAACAATCATGCAAACAGGAGATCGAGGAGGACAATGAGGAGTTGCAGCATGATTTGAGGAGTGAAAACTATGCCTACGAAAGCCCTATGGAACAATGGTTTCGAGCTAGTATGAGGTTAGAACTATTTCATTTTTCTTTTTATTTAGTTAGATCAAATCCACAACAATTAAATTCGTTCATCTTTTTATATTTCCATTGTTCATTCACAGAATTGAAAGATAATATATTACTATTACTGTTGCATGTATGGCTACACTAGCTATTTGATTACACGTAATTGTTTTCTAATTCCCAATTAGAATAGAGTAGGTAGGGTTTTATTTCCAATCTTTGCTTCCACACAGAATAAGTAAACTCTCCTCCGCGCTTCATGCGATCGCAAGGATTAGAAATAGGATGACTAAATTAATTTCAGGAAGAATTCTAATGGTTGACGAATGGAAAAAATTTTGCCTGATCTATTTTTCGTTTCTAATTTGTTCCATTTGCTCATAATTGTTTTATTTATTTCCAAAATAAGTTGTCACAACTACAGTTGAAACACATAAGATGAAATGGAGCATCTGAAACACAATTTCACGCCTGGAAGCTTCTCGTCAGTTGGAGTCGCAGCCATATTTTTGCCATCATCCTTCATCCTGTATCTTTCTAAAAATTAACTCTGCCAAATGATTTATACAACCACAAAATTACACACATTTTATTTCAAAAATCATATCATTTTTAGGAGTTGCAGCCGTGGCTGCAACACACTTTGTAAGTCATTATAGGTACGAATTGTTTGAGGATATGTGGATGTTTTCCATTAAATATATATATATATATATATATCATTATAGACATCTGAAACCATTTGTATCATTGTGTGGAAGCTATGTTTCATCTATTGCATTTTTTTGGCATTTTGGCTTGTTAAAATTCGTTGAAACACCAAATGAAGTCGAATCAAGTAAATCCAAGACATGAATTTTGTGCCCAATGTAGCAATTTGAATAAGAACACCTTGAATCACGTCACAATTTGTTGGCATAAGATCCTCCTTTACCTGACTCATGAGGAAAAAGCCAAACAAAGCCATGATTTGCGATATACAACTGGTTCTTCGGGTGCATATTTTCCAGATTTACTGTTGCGGCCGGTTTCAAGTAGATGAAACAATAAAATCCATTTCTATGACAATAAAGGCTAAAAATAGTTTTGTGAAGGCTGAACATAGTTCTGTGAAGGCTCAACAAAGGCTGAAAAAAGCTCAGAAAAAGGGCTGAACAAAGAAAAGGATGAACATAGTTTTATGAAGGTTGAACAAAGGCTGAACAAAGATCAGAAAAAGAGTTGAACAAAGAAAAATAGCTGAACTTTAGGATTAACGAGGAAATCATCAAACAAAGCCACAATTTGCGATATACAACTAGTTCTTCAGGAGGGTATTTCCCATATTTACTGTTGTGGCAGGTTTNAACTTTAGGATTAACGAGGAAATCATCAAACAAAGCCACAATTTGCGATATACAACTAGTTCTTCAGGAGGGTATTTCCCATATTTACTGTTGTGGCAGGGTTCAAGCAGTTGAAACAATAAAATCCATTGTTGTGACAAGAAAGGCTAAATATAGTTTTGTGAAGGCTCAACATAGTTCTGTGGAGGCTGAACAAAGGCTAAACAAAGCTCAGAAAAATAGCTAAGCAAAGAAAAGGCTGAACATAGTTTTGTCAAGGCTGAACATAGCTTTGTGAAGGATGAACATAGTTTTGTGAAGGTTGAACAAAGGCTAAACAAAGGTTAGAAAAAGGGATAAACAAAGAAAAATTGCTGAACAAAGAAAAGGTTGAACATAGTTTTGTGAAGGTTGAACAAAGGCTGAACAAAGCTCAGAAAAAGGGCTAAACAAAGAACAGAAAAAGGCTGAACAAAGCCCCTAAGCATCAATTGAAAATATTATAATCGCAGAAGCAATTGGACCGGTCTTAACACCACAAAAAGGAAGAAGGTGAGAAGCAAATCGATATGGGGCAACTATCGATGGTTGTTGCATCTCGCTGTCACTGCTGCGTGTCGTAGTCGTTGCTGTCACAACTGGATGGGTTGTTACAACTATGATCGGGTAATTTTAATTTTGAGTGTTTTTGCCTTTATTTTTTATTTTATTTTATTTTGGTGTGTTGTAAAAATAGAACAAAAACAAGAAAAATATATAAAATTATAAAAATCATTTCTTTTGTTTTACATTTTGCAAAAGAAAAAAAAAATAATATATATATATAAATCACAAAAAGTAAAAAAAAAAAAAAAGAACAAACCAAAACAAAAATAAAGTAGGAAATGGATGTTTTTATTTTTATTGAAATTTCTTTTATGATTAACGCTGAATTGTTTTTCTTAAAGTCACTTTGACAATAATCGCAGATGAAACTAGCACAAAAAACAAGGAATTTTTTTTGTAGCTTATGTACTGCTTTCTGCATGATATGTTTTCTTTTACAAATTTCTCACAATTTTTATGCTAGGTTGCATGAGGACATGCAACCAGATCAGTTGGGGAGGGATAACTATATTCAATACATATTCACTAATAAGTTTTCATGTAGGATTTTGTAATAAAGTTATTTTTTTTCAGGTTTGAGACACAGTCGCATTTTGGAGCTGAAGTGATTTTTCAAAGAAACACAAAATTTTTGAGAAAAATTCTTTGGTAGATAGCTTGAAGGAGCTGTTACTCATGATGTTTGCTCATAAATATCATAACTTTGGTTGTTACATAGAAACCCTCCATAAATTTACGTCATGATGGTTTATCCATATCTCTCCTTTAGAGCACCTTCATCATCCATGTGTTGAATTCCACTTCCCATCGCTTTATCTGTCATGACTTCACACATACCTACCTTTTTGAGTTGCATACATCCCTTTATAATTTTCAGTTCATCTTGCCCTCTTTTTCCTTTCTAGTTTTCCTTCTAAATAAAACCAACTCCCTTTCCATGACTACATAGCCTTTCCATATCCACTGCTTGACTGTGAGATCTTTTCACTTATAGTCCTACCAATATTTTTATACCAACTCGTGATGACTAATGTGGGATTACTTAAGGCCCACCTTTCAACAAGTATTGCCCCATCGACCTCAGCACCTCATATGGGATATAGGCTAGAGTTCATTTTGGGTACCTCGAGGCTTGCATGCCTTAATGGCAAGTTCTCTTGCTTACAATCATGGGAATTCATCAATGTCCCTTGATCATCAGATCTTGTAAGTGGCTTGACGTTAGCACATCTATTCTCACTTTGCAAGATCTACTTGGGTACATTGGCACTCATTGACATCACTAGTGAGTTTCCTCGCATTGGTTAACCCCATTCATCAATGGTCGGTAGTCTAATGATTTCTCTTCATGCTTGACCTCGACACATTTATTTGCATGACTAGAATTGTAGCATCGAGTTTTGTAGTGGGTGAAGACTATACATTCATTCTCATGACTCCATCAACAGTTGCAGAAACATGACTTCTGATCTATGAGTGTACCATAGTTCCATTTTCTGCCTTCCACATTTTCCATTATTTATTAGTAGCATTTCAGATTCCTCCACTTCACATTACAACAGTTCCAACAGTTACAGCTACAACATCATTTACAGTTACATTTTTATCCTGTATCTGTGACATATTTTCCATTATTTATCAGTAACAGTTCAAATTCCTCCACTTCACATTATAGCAGTTACAACTGTAGCATCATTTATAGTTACATTTTTATCCTGCAGTCGTGACACATTTTTCGTGATTCAGCAGTAGCAGTTCCAATTCGTTCACTTCCCATGATCTAGCAGTTACAACCACAGTAGCAGTGACACATTCCATGATCTAGTGGGATCAACTACATTTTTATTGCATCGTTCATCTACTTTTTGGGTAAGTGGGGGTATGTTGTTTTCTAAACTTTAATCATGCAATTCCTTTCATGCTAGAAATGAATAATTTGGAAAATTCCCTCATCATGCTCCATTTCTTTCACAGCCCATGCTAGGTTGCATGAGGACATGCAACCACATCAGTTGGGGAGGGGAACTATATTCAATACATACTCACTACTATCATTCCATTTTTTTCACCACCATCACCTATTTTTCATCTCATTTACCATTCAGAGCATTTCTTTTCTGACAAATCCTCTATTGCACTTTGCTTCATACACATTGATATACATATTGGCATGATTCATAAAGATAAAGAAAAGACTTTCTTATGCACAATGATGATTTATATGCACATTAATAGCTTATAATTTTCGGTGAGTGTATGGTTAAATTATTATGCATCTAGAAAATAGATGACGAAATGAATGTTGTTAACACAAGAACCAACATTCTTTACATTCATGGTTGTTACACAAGAACCAACCATAAGGAAAATGTTTGTCATCAATCAAAGCAAAAGTTTAGATGCCAAAAGTTCTTTAGAATATTCATACATTGTTGCATTAGGACATGCAACAAGTTCAGTTGGGGAGTTTGTTGGGACTCAGAAATGTCACTTTTTCATCCATGTTATTTTCCCCTATTCCTCACATTTCATCGTCCCATTAACCTTTTATCATACCATTTCCATACATATATGTGGGTTTCACCTTATTATTTCCACTTTATTTATTTTTAGTATTATAAGTGAATTTATGATTAAATATTAGAAAATTAACATGTTTTTTACTAATATCTCAAAGTATGGATGAGATTTGTAATGTGTAGGAATATGTGAAGGATTAATTCAAAGAAAAGACTTCACGTATATCTCCTTTACCATTTAAAAGGACATAGTTATGCAAATCATATTCCAAGGAGAAGATCATGAAGATTTTGTTGAGGGACATGTGGAGGATTGGTGAGACATATGTGGAGGATTTGAAAGGATCATATCTTGTAATAATAGGAAAGTAGTTGAGTAGTTGAGTGAATAGTGGATCTCTCATTATGAGATGGTTATTTCCTTCATGTATAAAAGAGAGTGCTCTCTCTTCATTTCAATAATCTTAAAATCCTAGATTATCTTAGAATATTTTAGATTATCTTACATAATAGTAGATTGTAGAAGTTAGTCTTGACTTTGTAATATGGAGAAGGGAATTCTTAGATTTTTTTCATAATATTGGTTTTGATGCTTTCATGATTTGTCATTGATTCTTGTGATGTAAATTAAGATTTATTTATTGTTAATTTGAGCTCACATGTGTTGTCTTGTTGCTCTTCATATGTTGTATTTCTTTTATGCAATTCACTTTCAACCATGTGTTTCATCTTCCTGCATTAGATTAGCAATTGCATGTTTTATCTTAAGGGGGTTTAGATTAGATTAGTGTTAGTTTCATGGGGGGTTAGATTAGCTTAATTTCTCTTTGGTCCTGCATGTGCTTCATAAGCCTACGAACCTCAGATTGACAAATTAAATGGTTGGGAAAATACTACAACGAAATTAAAATGACATTAATTCAGCCCAACACTACCCTTCAAATAACTCTTGTGATTCTCGCACCTCCGTGCATGGAGAATTCATGCAGGTTGTTCTTCCAGTTTTCTAGGGATTCTCCTAATTCAGACGTGTACGAGCTTACACTGTGCGAACTCAAGTTTCCATCGAATGTGGGATTAATAAATTTTCTTCAAAGACATAATGCTATACAGCTGGTTTAGATAATTTTCTTTCCCTTCGCTATGCATAGGCTCGACGTATCACTTCCCTTCAAGGGGATAAATCAGTGCAACCACTCTTATTTAATAATATTTGTAAGACATGATCATTTTATTGAAGTTTATGATAGTTTGGTTGTATATTTCCCAATGAATCCCTGGAAGCACATGATAGGGTTTTGTGTCATCAATAATGTCAATGACTTTGAAGTCGGCATATGTTTTGATAAAGCCTTTGACCTCAACGGGTTCTTCATACAACCTACCAATTGGTAGCAAATTCAACTAGTTTGCAAGCCTTAGATGAATAGGAGATGAGTCCAGTCGCAATTTTTTCATGCTTTCCCATGTCTATCATGTGAATATATTTACATCTAATCCCAAGTCAAGTATGATATAGTCCATATCATAATCTCCTATCTGGGTAGTCATTCACATTTCTCATCCTATCTTCCATTTTCTTTCGATTTGATGGACTCTTCTATTAGGGTCCATATCTTCTATGTTGTCTTGTATGAGTGCTGTCAATTCTGCGACAACATCTTTGTCATGGATTAGTGCTAAACAAATTTTGAAAAAATACTAATTGAGATTACTAACCTTTTAGTGGGCGGCCTTCATATTAGTTTTTCAAATATTTCGGGCACAGATCTCACTTGTCCAGATGTCTATGGATGATTGGGATCAACAAAGTCTTGTGGCGCCTCCAAGAAGACTTCTTTCTCCTGTTGGACATCTAGTGTGTTGATGTATTTGTAAATTTGGAATGTATTCACCTGTATATCTTATGTATTGTACCTCAATTTTAATTTTGGGAAGTGTATGTAATGTATTGAAGTCATGTCATGCCCTGATGTGCCTATAGGGAAATTCAATAATGTAAACAAGTCATGTCAAGTCATTGTGGGTAACCCTTCTATTGTTCAAGGGTTAAAGTCCCCGTATTTCTGGGGCCCTAGGGTTATTAGACTATCTGAGAGAAGGTCACCCTAGGTGAGTTATTATAAGTTGGGGAAATAGTCCCCATCGTTGTCTTAAGGATAACCGTCCTGATTGGTCAGAGGGGTAAAGTCCCCACAAGTTGTGGGGCACTAGGGTTATTGGACTCTCCTAGAGATGTCAGCTATATTAAGTAATTGTTAAGTGAGGCTGACAGGTTGGATTGGACATTAAGTGAACGAATGAATATCAATAGAGAATGAGCCTCTCTATTTATCACACACACACTCACTCACTATGGCGCATGAGTGAGAGAGAAGTTGCTAAGACAAGAGAGAGACTACTGTTGTTGGAAGATCATCTTACTTTTTTTTGGGGTTTTACTTTTGGTGTTGATTCTATCTTTGAGAAAGTTGTGGGGTTTTCTCCTTTATGTTTTCCCTGAGGAAAATATTTGTGTAAATTGTCTCTTGTGTTTGATTTTTGTGCTTGTTATTCACTCAGTTAAAGATCCTAAGATAATGCTAGCTTGAATGATAAAAATCTAACATGGTATTAGAGCTAACCTGAGAAGAAGACATTGTGTAGCTGCAGAATCTAGGGAATATTAGTTTTTGGGTCTCTCTCTACAATCCATCAGCAAAATTATGCTAGGCTGACTCTCCATTGAAGGGCACATCTTTTTGTCGAAGCAGAATTCAATTCTGAGCATTTTCAGTTTTTGGTGCAGGAAATTAGGGCTTCTTATGGAAGAGGAATTTTTGAGTGATCCCGCCATAGGATTTATCTCCCCATCAAAAGAGAAATTTATATACCTGGATTGATATTTTTGGTTGGGTATAACTCCAGGAAATTCAAACCCTAGTTTGACCCTGGGCCGAAAAAACCCTAAAATACTAAAACTGAAAAGTTTTGGTACATTTTCTATGTCTTGGGATATGCAGCTGAGAGCTTAATTAATCCTCCAGCAATGAAAAAGGAATCAACATACGAAGAATCCTGCACATCTGAGGACAAACAATCATGCAAACAAGAGATCGAGGAGGACCATGAGGAGTTGCAGCATGATCTGAGGAGTGAAAACTATGCCTACGAAATCCCTATGGAACAATGGTTTCGAGTGAGTATGTGGTTAGAACAATTTAGTTTTTCTTTTTATTTAGTTAGATCAAATCCACAACAATTAAATTCGTTAATCTTTGTATATTTCCATTCTTCATTCACGGAATTGAAAGATAATATATTCCTATTACTCTTGTGTGTATGGCTACACTGGCTATTTGATTACACGTAATTGTTTTCTAATTCCCAATTAGCATAGAGTAGGCAGGATTTTATTTCTAGTATTTGCTTTCACCGAGAATAAGTATACTCTCCTTCACGCTTCGTGCGATCACGAGGATTAGAAATAGGATGACTAAATTGATTTCATGAAGAATTGTAATTGTTGACGAATGGAAAAAAAATTTCTCCAATCTATTTTTCGTCTCCAATTTGTTCCATTTGCTCATAATTGTTTTTTTTATTTGCAATATAAGTTGTAACAACTATAGTTGAAACACATAAGATGAAATGGAGCAGCTGAAACACAATGTCACGCCTATAAGCTTCTCGTTGGTTCGAGTCACAGCCATCTTTTTTCCATCGTCCTTCATCCTGTATCTTTATGAAAATTAACTCTGCCAAATGATTTATACATCCACAAATTTACACACATTTTATTTCAAAAATCTAATCATTTTTAGGAATTGTAGCCGTGGCTGCAATACATTGTGTAAGTCATTATATGTACGAATTGTTTGAGGATATGTGGATGTATTCCATTATCTCTCTCTCTCTCTCTCTATATATATATATATATATATATATA
>LPNX010620174.1:76161-86768 GCA_001517045.1 Pseudotsuga menziesii | reverse complement strand
TCCCAGTCTCCTACCAACACCGAATCTTCACTTAAAGGACGGTCCTTCTTCTTGTACTCTCTTCTAGGTAGTTCGGGGATAATTGGCAACCCTCCAATCTTCTTTACATATGCATGGGTATGTCTTCATAGATCATTTACGATCTCGTTGCGAACAGGATATAGATGTTCTCTGTTTTCTTCTTCTGGAAATGGATTACGCGGTCCACTACTTTCAGAACTGTAACCAGTGGAATGTTCTCTGTAAAACGGGTTTCCTCGGCCAGCCATGCACTGGCGGCCCTCCTTCTAGTGCCAAAACTGTTGAGGCCTAGAAATTCGCAGGTGACAACAGAAAGGGATTCTCCCCAATCAACGTTCCCAACTAGCCCGTTGACTGTTTGGAATAGGGAATCCGTCCGGTTTACGGTCCGACTACCGTAGGTCAAAGTAACAACAAGGGTTTACCGGTTGCGGCCCGGTCCACTGGGATTTGTATTTTGACTTAATGTATGCAATGCACATGCCTATATTTAAACATGCAAGGTGATACAAATGTAAGGAATGAAACAATGTGCTGCGCAGGTTCTTACCTCTCGTCTTAGGTTCTCGAACATCCAAACCACATATGCAACTATGAAGTAAGACAACTAACTATCTAAACACCTAACTACCTATCCCCGGGGAGCTAGAAAATGATTATTAATGAGCAATGCATTATCTCCATGTATAATAAACCAAATTACAGATAGCCGATATTTACGTTTACAACATATGAACAAGAAAATATTCTAACAATCAGATAGCTAACTGTTATATGAGCCACAAGCATTACTCTGAGTGAACTTTCCACACAATGAATCAAAAACCATTTAACAAGACATAGGTCAAAAAGTTAGAACGATCTCACGAATTGTGGACACAAGCTGAAAAATAAAGTAGTTCATCTTTCCGCCATCCATTTGTTAGCATTTGGAAACTTCACATATCTTTCTCCAATAGGCAAACTAAAATCTTTATTGCAAAAGGAAGTAGTTCTTCTTACAATAGGTCCTCCAGTCTTACTGGGAAAAATCCCTCTTTCAGTCAGGCTTCCCATTATTTAAACTACAACTACTGTCTTCTAGGCTGCCCTCAGCGTGTGACCTTTCAGTGTCCTTGACGATTCAGTTTCTTCTCTGGTTGTTGCGTTTTCCCAATCATTTCCCATAGGCGTTTACCTTCTGACCGTAACTGCTGAAACTGCCTCCTCGGTGTCTCTGTCATTCATTTGTTTTGTCCTTTTCTTCGCTCTGAATTGCTTCAGCAATCTATGGGATTCTCCCTGCAGACAACATTGGTGCATTATCCACTAAACTGAGATATTAGGCATTGAAAATTTCTAACCATAATGATAAATCTACATGGAGCTAGCCTGGTTCATCCGGGCGAGAACTCGCGGCAAAATAAATCGGCGGTCGGGCGATACTTGGATCGGACGGGAAAAGACTCCTGCATCGGATGGGACAAGGCTTTCAGGAGCCGTAACGGTGGAGGAACATAAGAACTAGGTAAGTGACACCATGGGCGACAAAGGCAATCAGACGCCAGAGAGGAGTGTACCGGAGGCTAGATTCGTCTACCACCCGCAACGGCGGAGGGGGTAAAGGCTGAGCGACGCGGGCAGGAGAAAAGAGCAATGAGTCGGACGTCGGGTAAAACTCTAATCGGGAGCTGACTTTATCCCCCCGGTCGCAATGGCAGGCAATTAGAAACTTAGGAGCAAGCGATCGAAACAAACGAATCGGGCGTCGGACAAGACTCCAATCGGACATAAAGTTTGATCAAGGAGCTGCAACGGCGGGTGAGATAAACTTGGGAGCAGGCGGTCTGAGCAAACGAATCGGGCGCCGGATGTAACTGCAATCGGGCAGAAAGTTTGATCAAGGAGCCGCAACGGCGGGTGAGGTGAGACTCAGCATCTTCCGAAAGAGGCCCGATCCAAAGAGAAAACCAAAAGCGTTAAGGATCAACTACAGCCAAAAAACATTTTTTCTTTGCTAAGGCAAAAATTTCATGTTCTATGGGATTAAAACAGACCGCATGACTCAAACTAAACTGAACGAGGCAGACAAAATAGCGGGCATTCAACTTCAATACGAACAGATATGCTCGAGGGTGCAAATCCTTTAACAATCGATCCACACGAAATGATGAGGAGGGGTCCCAGAGTTTAAGTAAAATAAAATCGGGGAGAAAAAGTTGCGGCAGCTTTGAGGGAATTAATCAAACCATTTAATACTTGGGTATACATCTTGATAATAAAAAGATAAATAAGCAAAATTTCTTGAGATTAACCTCAAGGACCAAGGCAATAAATTGGATAAATTATTAGCTAACATCGATATGCACTATAACATTCTCCTAGTGTTGGAGACATTTACCACCATACACACTCTTTTTGGTCAAATTGGCCTAGTTAAACCACTATCCTAAGTATAATTGACATTAATTGACATCAGTGGAGCATTAATTGCCATCATCCAGTCACACCCACGCCTACCTACGGTCAAGGAGGCTAACTTAGCCTTCTCCTACAGTCAAGGACGCTAACTGGAGCACTCCGAGGGTGATCTGAGTGATATTAATGCATCTAATTGCTAACTAGTGGTTACAATCAGTTCAACCAGTCAATTAAGGCGCCTCCTCTCATTAAATATATTATTTAATTATTATTTATTATTATTTAATGATATGGAGTCAACAGGGGTGCCTCCACCAACTTCTGATGATCAGTTCAGCTTCAGTTAACCTCATCGGGGTTCATTGAAGTCATGGAGCACTAGCACTTGATGGTTGGCTTGCTATGACATGTGTTTGATCTCCTTCAGTTGAGATTCAGTCATTTATTGCACTCCGACTTCAGTTAGGGTTTGGTGAGTCAATTAGGGTTTTGGTCAAGTGGTTAACTGAGTGTGAACCAATGGTTTAGAGTCAGTAAAGCTAGACTCACTCATTTATTTCGAACTGCCTCCTTAGGTATTCGAATTTGTCATTGATTCAAGCTATTGCTTGACATTGTTATTGTAACCATTTATTGTTTATTAAATATACAGAGAGGAAACCAATTCCGGTTCCGATTAACACCATTTCATGAGTTATTTGTTGATTATTCTTTGATGAGATTGATGCTTTGTTCCTAGATCAATGTGCAAGAATAATATGGTATAAGAGCATACGGTGGGACGAAGATCTATCTCTCAAAAACAAGCTTTTTGACATATTTCTCCATGAAAAGTGAGCAATAGCTCAAAATTCCAGCACTGCACCAGAAGCCAAGGCTTACCACTCAATATCCCAAGTAAAGAACTTGTTGATCAAGCTTGCTTAATTGACTATGTTGGGTGTCATGAAAGCCTAGAATGTGCAGGCTGTCTGACCTTATTTTTCCCTTTCTGTTTTGATTTTCAGGTTTCTACAGGTGAAGCATTCGCTACAGCACATCTAGATGGCCTCCTCAGTAGATCTCTTGACTCCATACAATTTCCACTCATGGAAAAGTTATATGGAGATTCAGTTGCACTCCAAAGGACTTTTTAGAGTCACCATGGACACTAAAGTTGAGCCTGGATCCGCCGTAGAAAAATCAAGATTCTTGAACAAGAAGGATGAAGGCTTCGGTTTCTTGTGCCTCTCTATTTCCTGAGACCTTCTCTTCCATCTTACGAATTTGAAGACACCAAAAGAAATATGGGACAAATTGGAATCTCTATATGGAAAGCATGATGACTTGAGGGTTTAACAACTCGAAAATGAACTCATGTCTCTCCAACCTTCCAATTTCGAGACTCTAAATGATTTATTTACAAAGTTCAACCGTACTGTTTTACTCTTGAAGCAATGCAATGTGGAGAAGGAGGATGATCAGCTCATCCTTGCCATACTCTCCAAACTCGGGGCTGATTATTCAGTTTTTGTTTCTACATTTTGTGTGGGGAAGCTCACAACCCCAGAATGGAAGATGCCTTCATTGAGTCCCTAACTAATGAACATGACAAGCTTGTCCAGATGGGGATCATCTTATCTTCCCGTGATCAATCCCTCCATGTCTCGGGGCCCAAAGATCTAAAGGGTAAAGAAAAGCAGCAGAAAAATTACAAAACTAAATTTGATGCTCCCAAGCCTAGAGTTGAAAACCAGCAACATGATGAATCTTCCGGCTCAAGGAAGAACAAAGGAAAAGGGCACAATGGGAAAGACAAATTCAAGTGTTCTTACTGCGGGAAGGGTTTTCACCCTGAACATGCCTACATGAAGAAAAACCTTGATGAAGCAACCTCTCTTCTTGAGAGGAATCACATCAATATTCTGAAGAGCTTTCGGAGGAGAGATCACCAAGATTGGGAACTTCAGCATGAGAAAGGTCATGCCCTCATGGCAAGCACTTTGAAGTCCAAAGCATTGCTGATTGACTCTGGAGCTTCAAATCACATGATGGATGAAAAATACTCCTTTTCATCCTTGGAGACCAGCAAATACATCCCCATCCACATGGGAGATGACTCCACCATCATTTCCGAAGGACAAGGTACTGTAGACCTAGAAAATGGCTTTTTCTGTAATGTTTTGTATGTACCATCTCTAGCAGCAAATCTCCTTAGTGTCTATCAGATGACACATACAGGAATGCCTAAGAGAGCCTCTTTCAGTCCAAATGATGTTGAGATAACAGAAATTGCATGTGGGAAACTCATTGCTAAAGGCCTTGCAAACTATCATGCAAAAGCCTATGAGTTCTCTCACTTTGTTGCGGATGCAAAGCCCACCGCTCTGCTAACTCATGGAAATGAGATTAGTGGGCTGTGGCATGAGAGGTTTGGCTATCTTAATTCCAAATATTTGCAGCAATTACAGAAAGACTCCATGGTTAAAGGCCTTTCGGTCATCAAGGCAACCATGGGAATTTGCAAGGGCTATGTGATTGGAAAACACCCTAAGCACAAGTTCGATCGGGGAAAGGCAAACCAAGCTACAAGAATATTGGGGCTGATACATTCTGATATCAATGGTTCAATTCCTGTCACATCCATGAATGGATCAAGGTACCTCCTTACTTTTATTGATTATTTTTCAAGGTATACATGGGTTTTCTTTCTCAAAAAGAAATCAAAAGTATGTGAAAAAATTTCTGAATTGAAGGCCTTGATCGAAAATGCCTATGGGCTTAAGATCAAGATCTTGAGATCTGATAATGGAGGGGAGTATGTCAATAATGAGTTGCTGTACATATTCTCCCAAAGTGGTATTCAGGTCCAGCATTCAATTCCCTACACTCCCCAGCAGAACGAAGTAGCGAAAAGGAAGAACCGGTCTCTCAAGGAGATGACCACCTGTATGTTGGAGTCAAAGAAGCTTGCTGCAAATTTGTGGGATGAAGCCATGCATGCTATAGAAAAAATTCAAAATAGGGTGCCACACTCATCCATGAAAATAAATACTCCTTTCGAAGCATACTTTGGACACAATCCGGATGTGTCGAACCTACGGGTGTTTGGGTCCACTGCATGGGCCAAGATTCCACTTGATAAAAGAAGGGCTTTGCAACCGCAAAGCATAGAATGTATGTTTATTGGGTATCCTGATGAATCTAAAGGATTCAATATACTGGATATCAAGACCAAACAAATCATCATCGAGAGAAGTGTCAAGTTCGATGAGCCTCTTCAGGAGGTGGAACTAGTGAAGGAGAAAACTGCTGAATTTCCTTGCTATTCTACTGAATATTTGGATGATGAAATTGGGGGTGATGACCCTGATTTGGATCCTCTAATTTTTGATATCAGTGTGCAGAAATCATTAGATTCTGAATCAAAACCTGAAGTGCAAAATCATCTTCCTACATGGGCCCAACAGACACTCTCCTCTGCAGAAGAAAACATTGGAAATCCGGATGATCCAAGGAGAACCCGATCTGATTTCCAAAGAGCAGGTATTGCGCTCTCTTGTTCTGATAATTTGCTGTCCAAAAATTGCTATTTGATGATTAGTTCAGATCCAAAATCCTACTACCATGCTTGGAATGATCAGAGATGGCAAGTTGCCATGGATGAAGAGATGCATTCTCTTCAGAAAAACACTACTTGGGAGCTAGTTTCTCTTCCTCCGGGAAGGAAATTGGTTCAATGCAAGTGGGTGTTTCCGAAAAAGGTTGCTGCTGATGGAATCACCTGAAAATATA
The DNA here is from genome assembly GCA_001517045.1 of Pseudotsuga menziesii. Taxonomy (NCBI): domain Eukaryota; kingdom Viridiplantae; phylum Streptophyta; class Pinopsida; order Pinales; family Pinaceae; genus Pseudotsuga; species Pseudotsuga menziesii. Next base: position 80,573 of record LPNX010620174.1, on the reverse strand, counting down.
AGGCAAATTTGGTAGCAAAAGGTTTCTCTCAAGTCCAAGGAGTGGACTACCATGAGATCTTTGCACCGGTTGCAAAAATGGACTCCATCCGCCTTGTTTTGGCTATTTCAGCATCCAAGCACTGGGAGGTGCATCAGATGGATGTTAATTCAGCCTTTATGCATGGAGATATTCATGAGTAGATATAAATGAAGCAGCCTAAGGGATACATCACTGATCCATATTTGGTTTGCAAGCTAAAGAAGTCACTATACGGGTTAAAACAGGCCCCAAGAGAGTGGTATTCCAAGATGGATGCCTTTCTTCTCTCGCAAAACTTTCAGAGATGTAGATTAGATCCAAATGTGTATTTACAGTAGCATGATGGTCATATAATTATCATTGTTTTATATGTTGATGACTTACTAATCACAGGTAGCACAGTTGCCTCCATTTCAGCCATAAAAAATGCTCTCCACAATGCCTTTGAAATGAGTGATTTGGGCCTTCTAAAACAATTTTTGGGGCTCAAAATTGAGCAAAATTCTGATGGGATTATGGTCACTCAGTCCAAATACACTTCATACCTTTTAGTCAAGTTTAACATGGCTGAATGTAGGCCTGCACCATTCCCTTTCCTTTCAGGGATCAACCTTGAAGAAGGAAAACACACACCTCCCATGGACTGCACTATCTATCGACAGCTGATTGGTAGCTTGTTGTACTTGACACATTCTAGGCCTGATATTTGTTATGCCATGAATGTTGTATCAAGATACATGTAGCAGCCTCATGATCTTCATTGGAAGGCAGCCAAGAGGATCCTCCAGTATATTCAGGGAACCAGGACCTACAGCATTCACTATGCTGCAGACTCCGAGCTAGCGCTGGTTGGATACACAGATTCTGATTGGGAAGGTGATTCTATTGCTAGGAAGTCAACTTCTGGATATGTATTCATGTTTTGTGGTGGTCCTATTTTCTGGAAGCAAAAAGAAGGCTGCCATAGCACTATCTTCAGCAGAGGCTGAGTATCGAGGAGCGGTGAATGCTTGCATCCAAGCAGTTTGGTTGCAAGGAATTCTTTCAGAGTTTGATCTAGGTAGTACTTTGTCCACTGTCCTCTTTTGTGACAACCAGAGTGCTATTAAGATATCCATGGATCCAGTTACCAGGTAGAGGACCAAGCATGTAGAGATTCACATGCACTACATCAGGGAGCTAGTGCATGACAGGACCATCATTCTGCAATACTGCCCGACTGATGAGCAGATTGCAAACATCTTCACCAATAGATTTTTAGAAAAGAAGTTCACTTACCTCCATTCACTGTTGGGGGTGAGTTCATCAGGGTGATTCAGACTACTTTAAGTGTTCAGCTTGAGGGGGGGGTTTTCCCACTGGGTTTTCCCTCTTTTCCTCGTTAGTTTGTTTTGAGCATTGTTTTCAGTGTCATCATTGTACAAGGTGATTCATGGCCTTAGTTGTCGGGGCCCTAGCATTTTTATGCATCTATGTTTTCTAACTCTACCTGAGTATAGCTTAAGGGGGGGTGTTGGAGACATTTACCACCATACACACTCTTTTTGGTCAAATTGGCCTAGTTAAACCACTATCCTAAGTATAATTGACATTAATTGACATCAGTGGAGCATTAATTTCCATCATCCAGTCACACCCATGCCTACCTACAATCAAGAAGGATAACTCAGCCTTCTCCTACAGTCAAGGAGGCTAACTGGAGCACTCCGGGAGTGATTTGAGTGATATTAATGCACCTAATTGCTAACTGGTGGCTACAATCAGTTCAACCAGTCAGTTAAGGCACCTCCTCTCATTAAATATATTATTTAATGATTATTTATTATTATTTAATGATCTGGAGTCAACAGGGGCGCCTCCACCAACTTCTGATGATCAGTTCAGCTTCAGTTAACCTCATCGAGGTTCATTGAAGTCATGGAGCACTAGCACTTGATGGTTGGCTTGCTATGACATGTGTTTGATCTCCTTCAGTTGAGATTTAGTCATTTATTGTACTCCGACTTCAGTTAGGGTTTGGTGAGTCAATTAGGGTTTTGGTCAAGTGGTTAACTGAGTGTGAACTAATGGTTTAGAGTTAGTTAAGCTAGACTCACTCATTGATTTTGAATTGCCTCCTTAGGTATTCGAATTCCTCATTGATTCAAGCTATTGCTTGACATTGTTATTGTAACCATTCATTGTTTATTAAATATACAGAGAGGAAACCAATTCTGGTTCCAATTAACACCATTTCATGAGTTATTTGTTGATTATTCTTTGATGAGATTGATGCTTTGTTCCTAGATCAATGTGCAAGAATAATACCTAGGATTTGCACATGGTTCACATTATGTCACAAGTAAGCCTATAATTTCATTTGGTTCTAAGTAGATTGACGAAGACACAATGCAACAAGAAACCATGGTCATTGTCAAACATTCTCAATGAGATCGATGACATGATCAGTTTATGGAAGAATGCCATAGTGTCCATCACTTCAGCTAAATCCATCATCTTTCTATGTATTTCATCTTATTATAATTGGAAAATTCAACCTGGACACATATGCCACTATTACTATTATATTTTATTCTTATAACTGTAATTATTTGATTATTATAAGTTTTAGTGATAATAATTGTAATCATAATAATTATTATTATAAGTGTAAAATATTACATTGACATGATACATACGTAACATGGACATGGCGCAGATACGATGTTGAGATGGAGTAGATATGCAATCAAATCAAAGGTGGTCTATGTCGTTTTATTTTCGCATTCACATGTGGAGGAAAGCTTATTAGAGCTAAGAGGGATTTTTGGGGAAGCTAAGTAGTAGCAACATAGGGATCATTTTTGGACATCACCAAATCTACTAAATTTTAAGGTAAGATTTGTTTTCTCATTTCACCCTTTTTTTTTTTAATTTACAGATTTGAAATGTGATTTAGAATATGATTTGGGTTTTATTTGAAAGGTATATATGAGGAATTTACCCTATATCCTATTAATTTAGATATCCCCCTCTTATCTTTCTCTCCCTTTTTCTCTCTTCCTCTCCCTCTTCATGTTATTTGCTTCCCTCCTATTCTTCTTCCTCTTTTTCTTCTCCTTTTCCATCCTCCCCTTTTCTTTTCTTCTTTCTCTTATCCCTTCCCTACCTCTTCTTTTTCACTTCCTCTATCGTTCATCCTATATGAAGTTAGGATAACCCAAATGATAATATAATTATTCATAAGTTGTTGTTATTATGCCTATTAAATTATTATTTTTCGTCCCATAAAATAAACCACAATTCATTAATTTGAGTCTCATTTAAGTTGATATCAATATACAACTTAATTACTTTATAGTAAAATAATTTAATGCAAATCATCCCTTGTAATCCCTCTTGTTCATTGTATTACATGCCTTCCCCCATACCTTCTACCCTTTACCCATTCAAGTAAATACATTGGGATGAGAACAAGTCATGTAGATCATGGTGTGATAGCCAATTTCTTTTATTTATAACAACTATGAGACTCTATTCTTAAGTATCATGTTATTTTCATTTATAATACTAATTGTTACTTACTATATACTCTATCTTATTTTGTAGAAAATACTAATAAATAGAATTGGATTATTTATTAAGAGTCTAAAGAATAAAGAGAATCCTAGATAATAATTACTTATGTTTGGTTCAATAAGGATCAAATTATATAAGTCTTATTAGCAATTATTCTAAGCATTTTAGCCAACATATTTTACCCTACATTTCTCAGTGAAACTTAAAGGTAATTGGATTAAATTTACTCCATTTTTCACAGTGCTTATTTGTTCTATGACATACATATTAGCGTTTGAGAATATTGCATAGAAATGATGATGATGATGCATGTAGCATCCCCTCCTACCCTAAAGTAGAAACGCGTCCTCAACTGCTCTGATACCACAATGTAGTATCCCCTCCCTCCCTAGAGGAGAAACGCGACCTCAACTGCTTTGATATACCATAATGTAGCATACCCGCTACTCTGATACAGGTGTCATATATGTAGCATCCCTCGCCACCTCGACCTAGAGCTCACAGTGTAAGTAAATATCACAGTAAGTATCAACTATAAACCTTTGCCAAGTTATGGTTATAAATGATAAGGTTAACGACTGAAAGCTTCGAACGACTGAACGACATTTGGCGATGAACCCACTAGAGGGAAAGGGCTTCCCGGAAAAGGGGAACTGAGAAACTCAATGAATAATTTGCTGTGTACTTGTAAATACTAAGAGAATAAGGGGTAATTTTTAATCACTAGCATGACAGTCCTTGGTATATAAGGTGGGGTCGATTAAGAAAAACAATGCTTTAATTACTAAAACAAGGGAACCTTGCAACAGTCGAAGTATGGAGAGCTAAATCTT
>LPNX010620174.1:60161-73574 GCA_001517045.1 Pseudotsuga menziesii | reverse complement strand
TAACTCTGCACTTTCTGTTTTGTATTCTCTGATTGTGAAATCATCTGCACAATGGTATTTAAAAATGGAAATCCGTTAACTAAAAGATTTTGGAAATTATTAAGATTCAGTTTTGAATGGAAAAATACTGTGGGATAAACAAGTATCATACTATGTACAGACTAGAGTAATGGCACCCGATTGGGTAGCAAGTTAGCATTGTGTGATAAGTGGTATGGTCGAGCCATGAAACATGTTTTGAACACTTGGGGATGTTCCCTTGACCTTAGTGGGTTCGTCGCCCAAGCTCGAGGGTGACTCTAGGCGAAAGAATGCACGCCAGATAGAGTCAGTTGGTTGGGTGGAAAGTCGAAGCGAAGCTTTCAGTCGGATCATTCTTTAACTTAGAAAAAGAAGTTCTAATTACTAGTTGTTAGTGTTAATCGTTAAAGTGGCTAGCTGCATTTATAAAATAAGTTTATATTTTCTCTTTGAATAGTTGATTATTAATGCTAATTTGTGAAGTGCAGGAAGATGCGGATGATGAAGGTATGGTAGGACACTATACAGTATATATGCATTTGATTATTTTTATCCTATTCTGTAACTGTCTAATCCCTGTTGTATCTTGACAGCTGCCTCGGGGATTTTGTCCCTTCACCTGTTGCTTGCACTTGGATCGCTCGACAAACACTATAAGTTTGGTGTTATGGTTTTCGTTGGTATATTATTATGTGAGTAAGACATCATACCTATCATGCCCTTGTTAACTGTGGCTATTCTGGATGTAATGATAATAACCTCCTATAGTTTGTAGTATGATTTGGCCTTTACTCCTAAATTGGTTTAGGAGGATGGAAATATGGCATAAGGATCTCACGGGGAAAATAAGAATATGTATGTTATCTTTTGGTATTCCTTAAGGAAGTTTTAGGATTAAGCAATGAAAAATGAGTTTAATTTGGCATAACTAAATCGTCCTAATGTAGAATGAAACAGTTTTGCATTCCTTCTAAGTATCAATTCCAGCTCATTTGGGATGTCACAATTTGAGTGTCCTTGACATTGTTATCTTAGGTGCTTTTGGTATATTACCTTTTTGTCCTCATGATGAGGAAGACGTAGAAAGTCTTATTATGTATGAACTGAATCTAAGAACGACCGTTTAGGAAAGATTGCTTCTTAATCCTTAATTTTGTATAGGAAGGTAATACTGCAAAAAGATAATTGGAATAATGTTACTGTTATCTTACAAATTTATGGTATGCACAGTAAGCTGTCTTCAGGGCACCATGATGATGACATGTTGTGAATTACGTTAAAGATAATTCTAAAATTATTGTTTACAATGTGCATGAATCTTCCTTAACAAGGTTGCTGCTAACAGATTTGACTCCTCTGTAGTAATATTGTAAACATAAAAATAAAATCTCTGCACACATTTGCACCTAGGTACAAGAAGGGCACTACATATGGTATCAGAGCGAAGGTCAAAACACTCGGGCCTATCTGGGCTCAAAAATGATTGTGCATATTTTGTTTTTGTAAATTGATGATCAAGTTGGCTTGAGATAACAGGAATCAGTGGACTCACGTTGATTTACAACACAAGGTACTGTAAAGTGCAGCAACTTCCAGTGATAATGTATTAGTTGACCTTGTAGTTATGCACGAATAGCCTCTCCACATCGAGGTGAGGCCCAAAAAGGTAAGTACAGAGGTATGCTGATATTTTGTTTATTTTGAAGATATTTTTTTTTTCTTTTATCCACGATTAAGACAAATGTAACCTCTCCTTTTGAGTTGCACAAAATTTTTGGCAAAGATAGGGAAGTCTGCATAAATGTGCACAAGACAAATAAATTTATTTCAGAAGCAACCTTTAGGGCTTACATTAATAGTTGGACTGGCTGCTAATGAACTGATACATATTGGTAAGGAACTGCTGAATATGAATTTAATGTTCAGTATCTTCTGTCTGCCAATTAGCAAGGAATAAAAGGTGACTTATAAGGAAATGTTTCCACTCTTTTTAGAAGTCCCATCATGTCATGTAAAGTAAGTAAACTGACCTTACACCATTTAGAAAAAGGAGAGTAAGATGACAAGGTAGCTATTAATGAATTTTGATGAATAAATCATCAAAACGAGTAAATATATTACCCAAAATCCTAGCTAGTGTAGCTAAATTGATTATGTGCAACTCTAACTGAGAACATAAGTGATGCTGAAAGGATAACTATATTAAAAATGTATATTGTTAAGATTGTGCAAGTATACGAAAATATGCCAAATAAATGTTAGTAGTAAGGCACAACTGCATGAATGCTAACACCTTCATGAACAAATTATTGTTAACTAAGAACAATTGTTTTTGATTGGGGATAATAGTTTTTCATAGGAACTATCGTTTCTCAAGTTTTGGGCCCATAATGAAACACCAAGAACAGACCCTTGATGCTCCCCTTCAGGTGTGCACAGCAATAGCATTTGACCTTGCGGCCTAAATAGACATAAACATGAGGTAAAAACTTATCATAGAATTGCTATCGTTTTGCTTTGGAAATAATGGTGAATGACGATATATGATGCTATGTTGCAATCTGTTTTTTTTTTCCAAGGAAAAAAATCGTAAATACTTTATTCACATTTAGTAGATGGCCCTCATAGTCCATTTTACAAAAATACAACTAAGAAGTTGTCATTACAAAATTTGCCTCAGAAAGAGCACAAATCCACAATCCAAATCTAAAGTACATTACATACATTAAATTATCAGATCATATTGTTCACCAAAAATACTTTCCAGCAGAAATAAAGCGATAGAAACATGAAAAAAAACTAAGTCTGATCTTAGCAGACTTATATCATCACTCATGATAAACCAGGTCAGATCATAATGGCAAGTGATCAAAAGCAAAAATATCAGAGCAGAACTAGCATGCTGATGAAGTCGCATAAAAGTCATATGCTGATAAAAATAAACAACAGCTAAAAAGTGACCTATTCCAGACCATCCAAAGATGAAAAATAAAATTCCAAAGCCATTCAGTACCATATATAAGAGGCCAACCAACCCGCAAGTCAAGCTCTAAATATTGTTGCTTGAGATCACCAAATGCAAGAAAATGCAAATCAATTTCAGTCATGGCATCATATCTGGAAAATCATCAAGAACCAGCAATCTGTCCTATGACAGACAGCACGCAACAGCAGCTTTAGAAAACCTGAAAAATTTCTGTGGATTCTGCCTCTCTCTGTTCATATGTACTCCAAAAACCTTCATGAATGCTACCCCCTGCTTTAGCCAACAAATCTGCTTTGGAATTTCTTTCCCTATAAATGTGTTTGTAAGACACATAATCAAGACTGTCCAATAAATAGTGAACATCTTGAAGAATCAAGGCTAGTTCAAGATTTTGTAATTTATACTTACCATATGCCCAATTAATAACAAGCTGGGAGTCCCCAAAAATTTGTATTTTATCCAAATTATGCATCCTAGCCAGCCTAAGGAGAAGCTTAAGTGCACATAATTATGCATAATTATTTGTGCCCAAACCTAAACCTGCTTTGAAAGATATATGATGCCGATCGAAAAAGTACAGAATACCTCCAGCCCCACAAATCATTGGATCCCCAGCAGCAGATCCATCAAAATAACCCCAAGCAAATGAATGATCAATTTCATCTACAAAAATTGATCTAATAGATACCACAGATAGAGACTGCGGTAAATTCTTCAGCATGCCTAAGCTATAACTTGAAATCTATGCAGGAGAAGAGTCACAATCCTCAAAGCAAGATCTATTTCTTGCTTTCCAAATAAACCAAAGGACAATGATGGGTAAAGATTTGATGAGATTTACATCTGATAACAGGCACCAGTTTTTAAAACATTCAGAGAGGGAGTCTCCATTCCATAGATTATTAAGGGTGAAATGATCCTCAATAATAGACCAAACAGCTTGTGNACATCTGATAACAGGCACCAGTTTTTAAAACATTCAGAGAGGGAGTCTCCATTCCATAGATTATTAAGGGTGAAATGATCCTCAATAATAGACCAAACAGCTTGCGTAAAACGGCATTCTATAGCANCAGCAATATGGAAATTAGATTCGCAGCTCTGTTTGCATAGATAACATCTACCAGGACCCTCTCTACCTCTCAAGCAAAGAACATCCCAGGTCAATGCTTTACTAGTGAGAAGAAACCAACTAAAAATTTTTGTTTTTAGTGGACACTTCATCTTCCATAAAATCTTCCACCACCAGTTCAAGTCCACTTCTCTGTAAATAAGTTCAGCATATCCCACTTTTGGAGAATATTTGCCTAATTTTGATAATTGCCAGATGAGACAGTCATCTTCAATAGAGAGTCTAACATGGCTAGATTTTAGACTGGCAATATATCCATTCCAAACAGCAATCTCAAATGGATCATTAAACCCCAAAGTGTCTACAGATAACCATTCTTGTGGCATTAAAACAGACATACCAATAAATCCAATATCAGAAAGAAAATGATAACCAGCCAAATGTAACCTATCTATCATAGGAATAGGCAGAGCATGTCTCCATTTACATCCAACCCACGGATCTAAGCCTATACGAACAGCTTTTCCAGAACCAACCTTCCAAACCAGAAAATTCCCAATAAGATCAAAGGCCCAGAGAACAGCTTTCCAACAAATTGAAATATTCTTTTTCTTTTTAACAGGAGATCTTATCCAATCCAGTTTATTTAATGGAAAAATATATTTCTGATAAGCTATCTTAACCCATAAACCCGAACCATGAATAATATCCCATACCTTTTTTGTTGCAAGAGATTTGGCAAATAAGACAGGTACCTTGAGTCCCCAACCACCAAAAGATTTAGGCAAAGCAATAGACTTCCAAGATATCCAGGATAAACCAGAGGATTTCTGTTTACCAGCCCAAAGAAAGTTAAAACATAGCTTTCTGATTTTGTCTATGACACCCAAAGGAACCCAAAAATGCATCCAATATACAGGAGTAGCCTCTAAAACAGCTTTAATCAGTACCAGCTTTCCTCCTTTGGACAACCAACGGAAGCTCCAATTCTGAATCCTTTGTTCAACTTTAATAATCAGCCAATCCCAATCCCTAATAAGATATCTGCATGGTTTAAGGTTAAACCCTAGGTACTCCATTCCAGACTCAATTCGAGCAACAAGAAAACTAAAGATGTTCTGTAATGTAATAACATCATATTCTTCCATACAAGAGAAGTAAAGTGATGATTTATTGTTATTAATTTGCATCCTAGATGCCTTATAGAAATGCATTAAAATCTCATAAAGAGTAGAGAGAGATTGTTCAGAGCCATCATTAACCATGACAATGTCATCCACAAATAGAACATGAGTTAATACAATTTCATTACCAAAGTCTAAACCATGATAAGACCCATTGTGTGAAGCATGCAAAATAGCCCTCCCAAGGCCTTCAACCACAATAAGAAACAGGAGTGGTGCTAGTGGACACCCCTGTCTGAGCCCCCTACCAGATTTGAAAAAATTTGTAGCAACACCATTTATGAGCAAAGAGAATGAGACAGATGAAAGACTGCTCATAACCCATGCAATAAAATTCCCAGCAAAACCCATTTTTGCAAGAATAACCCGAAGGTAAACCCAGCTGACTCTGTCATATGCTTTAGATAGATCAATCTTAATCATGACAGCTTTTATGGATTTAACATGCATTGAATGCATGCCCTCCTGAATGACACCAACTGCATCGTGAATCTGCCTACCCGGCAAAAATCCAAACTGTTCTCCAGAGATATATCTACTCAATACCTTTCTGATTCTAATCGAAATGATCTTACCAATAATTTTGTATACAAAATTACACAAAGATATAGGTCTAAAATCCTCAAAAGATGAAGGGCTGTCAACCTTAGGAATAAGAGCAAGAAAGGTTGAATTAAAAATAGCTGGGATCTTGCCACTTATCCTGGACAATTCAATTACTCTTAAGAGATCTTCACCCAAAACATCAAACAAGCATCTGTACACCTCAATAGGGATACCGTCCGGACCAGGACTCTTATCATTTTTGCTGATGTTTAAGATATGCTTAATATCTTGAAGAGTAATAGCTTGCATAAGCTCAGCATTATCATCCTCAGTAACAGAAGTAGGAAAATGACCAGCACTAAGAACAATTTCTGGAAGGTGAAGATCATCTTCTTCTTTAAATAGACTTTCAAAGTGCTGAATCCCAGCTTCTGCTATAGCCTCAAAACCTTCCACAAGATTTCCAGAATCATCAAAAAGTTTCCAAATTGAGTTACGGCATTTCCTATGGGAAGCAAATTTGTGAAAGAAAGGAGTATTATCATCTCCACAACGCAGCCATAAAACCCTAATTTTCTGACGAGCCTCCTTTTCCCTAAAAAGAAGAATATCCTGCTTGCGAGATTCTATCTCAGTCAATAAATCCTTATCAGCCACTGATAAAATACCAGAAGAATGACTATCATGAAATCTTTTTAATTCAAATTCAATATCAACCAAGTCTTTTATATTCTGAGCTTTTTTATTCAGAGACCACTTGATAGAAATTTCCTTTATGCGTTTTAGATTCACACAAAATTGAGCCTCAGGAGATAAGGCAGATCGATCATCGAAGCGAACCCAAGAGTTTTTTAAGGCATCAACCAAATCAATATGATCCAGCCAGCCTGCATTAAACTTCAAAGGACTGTGGGCCTTGGAGTGCTGAGAGGAAATTTGCAGAAAAACAGGTTGATGGTCAGAAACGCCTCCACAACCAATCCATTGTTTAAGAAGGAAATCGCAATCAAGGAAGTCAGCCGAGACTAAAAGATGATCCAATATTTTACAAATACCCTCGTCACCAACTCTACGATTACTCTAGGTAGGAATTGATACCAATGGATTGATGTCAACTAACCCCAAATTCTCCAACAGGTTATGGAAATAATTAGATAAAGGATCAATTTGAGCATGAACCCCCCAAATTTCAGAGAGACCCAGGGAGAAATTAAGATCGCCCCCAAAGACTAAATAAGGAGACAAGAGACTATCCAACTTAATCAGATTGTTCCAGAAAGATTCCCTATCCAGATAGGGCGCATATAAATTTACAAAAGATATTTCTTTTTGTAAATCATAATCAAATAAAATAGCACACAACCCTGCTTTTAATGCCCATGCATTAAGAAAAAGAAAGTTACAAGACTTCCATCCTACAATAAGTCCACCTGATCTGCCCATAGCATCCACCGATATGAACTGCCATCCATGAATCATAAGTTCCAAATCTTGAACCAATACACCCCCCTCAATCATTGTTTCTTGAAAAAAAGAACATCAACAGAATGAAGATCAATAAGCCTCTTAACTGCTAGTTTCTTGGGAAGACTAGCCAAACCCCTAACATTTAAGGACATAAGGATCATAAGGGAACTTGATTGAGGGCAGATGCTCTAAGCGCCCCAACACCTCTCAAATCAGGTTGCACTACTTGGGTATCCCCAGTCAAACCTTCCTCAACTTCAAGAATCCCAATTTTATCTTTGACATTCCTAGAAATATCCTGAACAGATTTAGTACTTGAGCGGAGAAAATACCCCTTACTAACAATTGCCTTGCATGGAGATACAAAACCAAGATCCTTCAAAGATGAATTCTGAACAGATGAGGATAAAGCCTCAGAAGTAAGATTCAGAAATAAATTATCATCCAAGGAATTAGATAAACTTATCTGTTTAAGATTGGCTAGAGGATCCAAATCAAGAGAAACAGAATGAACATCCAAGTTCTCATCCACAGACTTTCCAACCTTGGCATTAGACTGAGTCCCAACTGAATTGGATTTCCAGGTATCCAAGGTTTCAACCACTGAAATCCCTGCCTTAGCACAAGGCTGATTCCAATCTTTTTTGACTCTCCAAATTTTAGAAGAAGAATGCTTTTTAAAGGATAGGGAACAATCATTTGCCAAATGTCCGAGTCCATGACATCTATAACATCTAAAGGGAAGTCCCAAGTAATCCAAAGGCTGAAAGAAATCTTTGTTACCTGATTTAATGACCAATTCAGCAGGTAGACCCAATCGAAAGTCTAACAGGACAAGAACCCGGCCTATACAATAGACCCCAGATTGTAAATAGGAGAAATCAGTCTCCAGATGGGTTCCCAGAGCATTCCCAACAAGTCGGAAGAAATTCGCAGACCAGAATTTAAAAGGTAAATGAGGTAGTTTGACCCAAATAGGAACTTGGTCATACCTTTCCTTTCGGGGATCAAATAAAGGTGTCCACCTATTGATAAGAAGAGCAGCATTATCCCATTTCCAAACACCAGCTAGAATCCTATCAGCATCATCTGCTGAAGAAAATTTAAATGCTATCCACCCCCGTGGAAGCATATAAATCTCAGGAATAGAACTGGTAATCCCATTCCAAACCCTAACAGCCCACCCATGAAGAGATTCTACATTATAGTTACGACTTCCAAACCTCCCAACCAAAGTCACAGCATTAGTAAGAACTATATCATTTAATAGCACATCTTCCCCCAAAGTCATTAAGACTGGATTTATTTCTTGATAGGTTTAGGGATCCTCCTCTTAGGCTTAGATGGACCAATGTTACCAGAATAATGAGGCTCAGGATCCAATTCATTATCAAAATCCATAGACTTATGAGATTTAACATCAGAAAAGGAAGCAATTCCCAAATCTGCACTCTTGCAAACCTCTTGAACCATCCCATCCGCCTGAATAACCAGATAACTAGGCTTATCAATCTGATAATCAAAAAAATGCCCACATGCCTTTTCACAATTTTGAAAACCCATCGAATCCAAAAGATGACCCTGTTTTGGAGAAGAATGTAATATCCCATCCAAACAGCTAGTCCCAAGCATCTGACAAGCAGGTAAAGGTTTCTCACATCCCCCCAAGCATAGAGAGGCTTGGCAATGTGCATCCAAGTCTGAAGGCTAAGACCCATCCTCAACCAAAACACAATTTCCAGACGGCTGAGAATTAAGGGAAGAAACATCCCTAAGACCCAAGACCATCTTAAAAGAGTAATCCCCAACAGCAGAAAGATCTTCTCCTATATTCAATTGAGAGCAATGCGGCCTACCCACAGGATCAGAAACAACCGGGCAAGGCAGGATTGGGTTCGGCAACAGTCTCCCACCCATACCAGCATCATCCAAACATTCCAGAGGGGAAGAAACTTTATCCAAATGATCATCCCGACCAATGACAGTCCCCGAATCGCCCAGATTAAATGGCAAATATGTAGCAGAGAGCCTCTTCTCCACTCCAATGCCCTGCTTGGTGCATTGCAAGTGCCCTGGCGGAGTGCAGGCCAAAGATTTGACCGCCCGTAACGACATAATAGAAGCACGAAAAACCCCCAGTCAAAAACCTGGCAGTAAACAACACAGACAGAGCTAGAAAGAAACACACATCATATAGACTCCAGAGATCATAGCATAATCCCAAAATGAAGGCCCCAAGAAACCTATATAGGTAACCAAATAACAAGATTCACTCAACTCAACCAAACTGAAAGCTAGAAATCGGCTAAAGGAACCCGCAAAGGCCCCTGAAAGTGCGTCACACAATACCTTTGCCACAAATAATCAATCAAAAACCCATCACCCGAATACCCAGAACCATACAAACAGAATCAGACATGGGCATTGCACAGAAACTACTGCAATGGATAACAGCAAGCCCAATTGACTAGCAAAAAGCCTTGTCCATAGGCCAAGAATCCAGAATAAGCCAAGATCCGAAAGAAGCTGAGACAACTTATAACCCCAATCCCAAATACAAGAATTTGATAAACACGGCTTACAAACAGGATAATCTTATGCAATGAATACGAAGGAAAAAGCCAAGCATACCTGAAGATAAGCTTGGCAAACATCAAGCAGACCCATCGGATGCTGAAATCCACCACCACAGGAGATGAACCAAGATTACCAGAAGAAAACGCAGATAAACCACCTGCGAAAGCCAAGAGGGCCTTCACCTATGTCCCAAAACTACCAGCAAGAGCCGAAATAGCCTACACCTGCTGCTCAAACTACAACAGCCAAGAGCTACAACCTTCACCTGCTTCTCAAGCTGCACTAATAGCCTCAAGAAATCACCAGCAGCTAGTTACACTAACCACCTTATCACGAGCAGACAGTACATTAAGATCCCCATAATCAAAGAAGTCCAAATCAACAGCCAAAGTGACTACCAGGTGATTCGAAAGTCAAGACGGTCTGCTCCTGTACCTCAAGCAACTAAGACAGCCAATGAAAGCCTGGACATCCAGCACCAGTGCTTCATAATCCAACGAAAACCAAGAGCCAAGACAGTCTGCTCCTGCACCTCAAAAAACCAGAGACAGCCTGTGAGAGCCTAGACAGCCTTCACCGGTGCTTCAAAATCCTGCGGAAGCCGAGATCCAAGACTGCCTTCACCTGAGCTTTAGGCTACGAGAGCATGGAACCAAAAAACCTCCAAAACAATCGGTAACAACGAAGGCCTCAATCGCAACAAGAAAATCGAACCCACACTCAATCTCCAGAGAAAGCACAAGCCCAAACCAGTAAAACTGGAAAGGAGCTAATGAATCCGAATACCTAGCCCAAAATCTCTAAAGAAAAGGTGACAACACTCTGCCTGCTTAAAGGATCACAACTGTCCAAAATGCAGCTCACTCATCGCATCAACCAAAAAACCAATACAGTAAACTCGCTCACACCATAAACCAAGCAATAACTAAAGAGTATAACGTGGCGGATGGACAGCTCCAATGATTTGAAGCATCGACAGTATAATAAAAACAGACAATCATACCATGGCACGAACAAATAATCACAGGGGTCACCAGAATCGAGGATGAACAGATCAACGGCCACGATTACCTACCAGAAGCTCGTAGAAACAATCAAGAAACTCCATTAAACCTTCATCTTAACCTTCGCCCTCTCCAAGAAAGCCAGTCGTCCTTGAATTACCAAAGTCAAGACGGTCATCTCCTGCACCTCATGCTACCAAGACAGCCTGTGTAAGCCTGGACAACCTTCACCAGTGCTTCTAAATCCTGCGGAAGCCGAGAGCCAAGACAGTCTGCTTCAGCACCTCAAACTACCAAATACAGCCTGAGAAAACCTAGACAGCCTTCACCAGAGCTTCAAAATCCTGCGAAAGCCAAGAACCAAGATGGCCTTCACCTGAGCCGTAGGCTGCGAAAAGAAAGGATCCAAGAAACCTCCAAAACGAAGCAAGATTTCCAACCAAAACAATAACAACGAAGGCCTCAATCGCAACAGGATAAAACGAACCCACAAAAATAAAACTCAGTCTCCAGAGAAACCACAAGCCCTGACCAGTAAACATGGAAAGGAGCTTAAAGAAGCCGAAGACATAGCTCAAAACCCCTAAAGAACAGGTGCCAACACTCCGCCAGCTTAAAGGCCAAAATGCAGCTCCCTCATCGCAACAACAAAAACCAAAACAATATCTCGCTCACACCATAAAACCATGCAGTAACTACAGAGAATAACATGGCAGATAGACAGCTCCAATGATTTAAAGCGTCGAGAGTATAATAAAACATACAATCATACCATCGCACGGACAAATAATCACAGAGGTCACCAGAATCGAGGATGGGAAGATCAACGGCCACGATTACTGCTCGAAGAACGATACAATGCATACAAGGATTATTGACCATACAAATGCATAATCCTACCTATATTATCCACTTTCAATCCATTGCGAGTGGCGTCATGTTGCAATCTGTTATAAAGTAGAGCATGGTTTTCTTAAATAATCTCCAATTAGATTCCGTTAACTATGAAATGAGTGCTAAGTGAATGTAGGAACTGAATGAAAAGTTGTGGTTAGATGCAATGTAATATCGGACATGCAAGAGAAGCCTAGGAAATCAGGCTGTGCAAACATGGAGACTTTCATACATACTCGTAAGGTATGAAACGAATCTTTCAAAGACATGAAAGTAGATTTACTTATGAGCTTGGGCTACAGTGCAACCTTATGAAATAAAAATAAAAATAAAAATAAGAAGAAATCATGATAAACAAAATAAAAGAAGATTCTAAATATTAACACATTGCACACACAAAAAATAGCAAATCAAAAGCAAAAATCCAGGAATGAAATTTAGGAATAGTTAAGTAAAGAAATCCTAAATTAGAAGATTGGATAAATGCATATGACATTACATAAATGCATCCGTTGAAATAAAACAAAAAGGAATCCAAAATAAGAATAAATAAAAATAATAATTTTACATTATGCATAAATCTCAAAAAAAAAAGAACGATATAAATGAAAGGGTAGGGTTTGGATATGGAAATCCGCTTTACCCTAATGTTGGATGGATGAGAGAATGCAGAGGCAGATGGTGACTGTAGGGAGTTTGGTTCATCAGGTGTGAACAGGGTTGGGAGGCCCTTAGTGATTCTACACACTCTGATCGTGCTTGGGTACTTTCTTCCGTACTGGTATGGTTAGCACATATTTTCCATGTGGCAGGTTGAAAAGCGAGAGAGGCTTTTACCTGCAAGAGGCATGCTACCGTGAGGGTAGGCCGCGGACTCGGTCACTCATGAGGATTAACTGAGGGGCACACAATAAGGTGTTGTCCTTATTCCTCAGTAACCATGAGTCTCCCTACAGCGTGGATTGGACTGAGTTAACGTGGTCTCAGCCATCGCACTAACTCCCCACCACAGAAAGTGGGATATTTGAAGGGCATGAAGATGATCATGGCACCCTTGATATCACCTGGAGAAACAAAAGAAATTATTAAACTATAAGGTTGTAAATAAGTAATAACTAAACAATAAACTTATGACTTGAAAATAAAGTAATGGAAAGGTATCTGCAATACAGGTAAAATGGTATCTATATGTTTCGTTATTGGTAATATAACTGACATGTTATGAAAATTGTATGGTGTTAGATTCCTGAGTTTTACATTGTTACCAATGTCGATGTAGTAGACATGCATATATATGCTCAAAATGCAGGTTTGGTGACCTAATCCCACTTGTCAAGAGGGATTAAAGAATATAAAAGCAGGCGTTAAGAACCTGAAGAAGAAAAAGAGACAAGGCTGGGAAAATTGGTGACACCGAGGACGGTGTTAATTCAAGGGGGAGAGGATGTAGCATCCCTCGCCACCTCGACCTAGAGCTCACAGTGTAAGTAAATATCACTGTAAGTATCAACTATAAACCTCTGCCAAGTTATGCTTATAAATGATAAGGTTAACGACTGAAAGCTTCGAACGACTGAAACGACATTTGGCGATGAACCCACCAGGGGGAAAGGGATTCCCGGAAAAGGGGAACTGAGAAACTCAATGAATAATTTGCTGTTT
>LPNX010620174.1:30311-59258 GCA_001517045.1 Pseudotsuga menziesii | reverse complement strand
CGATTATGAATTGATTGTTTAAGGCAAAAGCATTTATCCCACATGCATGGGAAGAGAAGAATTTGAAAACTCTGCGACCTTTTATAGAGGTGAAATGCAAGCTGTAAAGGGGACCCCTTTTGGGGAAGGTCGCCCGGATGTTTATACTTTCACCCGATATAAATTTCTGGTGCATAGTAAGAGTAGGGGATGGCTAAAGCAGAGGTTTCCAGTACCTCCAGAAATCGGCAGGGATTATGAAGCGAGAGCTTCACAATTCCAGCTCAGAAGTTATTCGATATTTCACCATGGGATCGTGGGTGGAAAATCCTGGAACTGTGGTATAATTATCATGACAGTCAGTTGTTTCCAATTCTTGTGTTTTGGTTTTCTCATGCAAATTCAGTATTGCGCTCATTTTTCATTTATTGTGTTATATGTATTGGGGAAATGTTATTTTTGTTATTATTTGTTGTTTATCAATGGTGGAGCCCCATACCTATACTACTTGCTGCAGCATGATTGCAAAACGAACAACCAATCTCTATCTCCAAATTCATCTCATAATCAGATCCTGCAACCTGCATTTCAAATGTTGGGAATCCCAAAATATTTGGTTTTAGATTTGTCTTGGATCGAATTGATAAAATCCACTCTGTAGGTGAACCTTGCATACTGTTTACATTCACTGTTTTTTTGAAATCGTTGTTAGAGAATGCCCACCTCTATGTGTGTAATGGATACAGATCTAATCTCATGTGATCCCCAAAGTATTGATGTGGAATAGAAATAGATCGAGTGGATCGATTTGATAAGAAAATGTAATGAATATCAATTTTCTAAACTAGATTAGATCCAAACTCATGCGATTCCCAATACCGGTTTGGAGTTGTCATAATTTTCCTGGGTAAGAAATCCTGGTTGTATGTTATCCCTTGCATATTGCGGTGCATATGCTGAAGACAAAATTACTAATCTAGATCCGAACTTAAGAGATCTCCAATGCATTCGATTTAGAATTTCCATAGATCGAATTGATAAATCCACTACGGATGTTATCCTTTACACATCGTTTTACATTCGCTGATTTTTCGAAATCGCCACGCTCATATGATCTTCAGTGTAGCGCCTTAGAACCGCTATAGATAAAGAGGAGTAGGTACATCCTTTGAAGATATCTGCAGTATATT
Source organism: Pseudotsuga menziesii (assembly GCA_001517045.1). Classification (NCBI taxonomy): domain Eukaryota; kingdom Viridiplantae; phylum Streptophyta; class Pinopsida; order Pinales; family Pinaceae; genus Pseudotsuga; species Pseudotsuga menziesii. The sequence continues at coordinate 58,089 of LPNX010620174.1, read as the reverse complement.
ATTATTGGGGAGGTGTGGTGCATGAGCTGATGTGTTACACCCTTTTGAGATCCTCTGTATTTTGGCTGAAAGTCATACCTTGGGGTGGGCAGAATCGCAGACCACATAAAATCGTGCGAGTGGTCAGATCTATGGATTCTACCACCTGGTAACCTTTTAACTATTTTATGATAATAGTAACCCTATGCCTGTTAGCTCTGGAAGTAATACCTTATCACTGAGTTTTCATCACCAGCGATATGCTCTGAGTTTATGTTTTGTTTTAAGTATAAATGCTTGTCACCATAAATGCGGAACGATAAAACTGATTGTCTGCTTTTGGAAGAGATCCATAAATTGAAACGTATCAGCCTTTGTTTAATGGATCCATACATTGAAATGTGTCATGGTTTTTTTTTAATAGATCCATACATTAAAGAATGTACCAGATTTGTCTGCATGTTTTATAATTCATCCACACGATGGAATGCTACTAGCGCTGTCTGCGTGTGGAACTGATTCATACCTTTAAATTTATCATCCTTTGTATGCATTTGTTTAATAAGCCCACACATTAAAACGTACAATGTTTGTGTCCAGTTTGCATTTTATATCTAGTATTACATCTTGTATTTTATGGCTACCTCATATATGTATTTTATATCCGCAATCGCTGTGTTTTGTGTGACTAGCGTTTGGCATTTTCATGCCTTGGGAATTTTATTATGGATTTTCAACTCCATCTCTGTATGGCTGTGATTTGGCAAGTCATGCATATTTATCATGTTAGATCTGCATATTTTTTTGTATGATTACATGTCTAACATTTTGGCGTTTTCATTTTCTCCTTTTTCTAAACGTTGTGGTCATATTTTGTAAAAGGGAGACATTACCATGCTGCCTTAATTCCTGTAACATAGATGATCCGGTGTATGGGTGGGTATTTTAATCCTACTCCTTATCTGTAAAGATTTCATGCTTTAACAATAAACATGTACAACCATAGTAACAAGTAGTGGGATTATGGAGTCACCTAAATGTGGTATATGTATTGATCTTATGATTCTGTTTTTCCTGCACCTATACGTCCATTTATAAGTGAATTGAATAGATCCAGATTTGTGCATTGCTGACTGTAAGCCGAAAATGAAAACGCTAACCTGAATATATACATATATATATATATTATAACTCTGCACTTTCTGTTTTGTATTCTCTGATTGTGAAATCATCTGCACAACGGTATTTAAAAACGGAAATCCGTTAACTAAAAGATTCTGGAAATTACTAAGATTCAGTTTTGAATGGAAAAATACTGTGGGATAAACAAGTATCATACTATATACAGACTAGAGTAATGGCACCTGATTGGGTAGCAGGTTAGCATTGTGTGATAAGTGGTATGGTCGAGCCATGAAACATGTTTTGAACACTTGGGGATGTTCCCTTGACCTTAGTGGGTTCGTCGCCCAAGCTCGGGGGTGGCTCTAGGCGAAAGAACGCACGCCAGATAGAGTCAGTTGGTTGGGTGGAAAGTCGAAGCGAAGCTTTCAGTCGAATCATTATTTAACTTAGAAAAAGAAGTTCTAATTACTAGTTGTTAGTGTTAGTTGTTAAAGTGGCTAGCTGCATTTATAAAATAAGTTTATATTTTCTCTTTGAATAGTTGATTATTAATGCTAAGTTGTGAAGTGCAGGAAGATGCGGATGATGAAGGTATGGTAGCACACTATACAGTATATACGCATTTGATTATTTTTATCCTATTCTCTAACTGTCTAATCCCTGTTGTATCTTGACAGCCGCCTCGGGGATTTTGTCCCTTCCCCTGTTGCTTGCACTTGGATCGCTCGGAAAACACTATAAGTTTGGTGTTATGGTTTTTATTGGTATATTATTATGTGAGTAAGACATCATACCTGTCATGCCCTTGTTAACTGCGGCTATTATGGATGTAATGATAATAACCTCCTGTAGTTTGTAGTATGATTTGGCCTTTACTCCTAAATTGGTTTAGGAGGATGGCAATATGGCATAAGGATCTCATGGGGAAAATAAGAATATGTATGTTATCTTTTGGTATTCCTTAAGGATGTTTTAGGATTAAGCAACGAAAAATGAGTTTAATTTGGCATAACTAAATCGTCCTAATGTAGAATGAAATAGTTTTGCATTCCTTCTAAGTATCAATTCCAGCTCATTTGGGATGTCACAATTTGAGTGTCCTTGACATTGTTATCTTAGGTGATTTTGGTATATTACCTTTTTGTCCTCATGATGAGGAAGACTTAGAAAGTCTTATTATTTATGAACTGAATCTAAGAATGACCGTTTAGGAAAGATTGCTTCTTAATCCTTAATTTTGTATAGGAAGGTAATATTGTAAAAACATAATTGGAATAATGTTACTGTTATCTTACAAATTTATGGTATGCACAGTAAGCCGTCTTCAGGGCACCATGATGATGACATGTTGTGAATTACGTTAAAGATAATTCTAAAATTATTGTTTACAATGTGCATGAATCTTCCTTAACAAGGTTGTTGCTAACATATTTGACTCCTCTGTAGTAATAGTGTAAACATAAAAACAAAATCTCTGCACACATTTGCACCTAGGTACAAGAGGGGCACTACAATATACCATGATGTCCATGAACCCGGTGCCCATACACCTCAATGATATGTGGAATAGTTTAAAACTTCTCTTTATTACCTCTTTAACACAACCATGGTTCCTATAACATCCTTTACCATTCATTCCCAGGATTATAAACCACTGTAAAAATCATTGCACCCTTAATAGATCCATTCTGTGACCAGAAGCACCTTTTTTGCACTGAACCTATCCTTTTCGCACTCCTCCTTCCACACTCCCATTTTCGCCTTCTACTATGGAATCCAGGAACTAAAAACATAATGTGCTATGGAGTCATTCAATCACTTGCGCCTTCCTCCTTTCCACCCCTTTGCTATGGAACTCGAGAATCAAAAACTAAACAATCAACGAAAACATTAAGCCACTTTCTGCCTTCCACTCTTTCACTACGGAACTCAAGAATCGAAAACATAACTTTTGATAGAATCATTCAGCCACTTTCTTCCTTCTTCCTTCTGCCTTCTTCCTTCTGCCCTTCCTCCTTCCACTATGAAACTGGAGAATCGAAAACACAACTTTTGATGGAATCATTCAACCACTTTCCACGTTTTGCCTTCTACTGCAGAACTCAGGAATCAGAAACATAACTTTTGATGGAATTATTCAGTCACATTCCGTATGCCACCTTCTGCCCTTCCACCTTCCACTATAGAGCTCAAGAATCGAAAACATAAAAATCGACGAAAACATTTAACCACTTTTCCACCTTCCACCTTTCCGACTTCTGTCGCGGAACTCAGGAATTGGAAAACCAACAAATGACACCTTTGTTTGTTCACCTTCTGTTTTCCGCCTTCTGCAGGCTAATTTCGGATCACAAAAAATAATACTCTTCCTTGTTTCTCTTTCTGATTTCCGCCTCCCACCTTCCGTAGGAGGATTTCGGGGTGTGGAACCATACACTTTACATTAGAATTTTTGGCTCTCTTTCCGTTCCCGACTTCTGTCTTCTACAAAACACATCAACACAGTTAAGCCAACCTGCAGTTTGGTTTCTCAGACTGTCCACAGTCAATCCAACCTGCAATTGGGTTTCTCATACTTTCCATAGTCAATCCAACCTGTAGTTGGGTGTCTGAGACTGTTCAACCAAGCCAATACACAATTGGGTTTACCAGGCTGCAGGAAACAAGCCAAAACACTGTTTGGTTTCACAGGCTACACAGTCAATCCAACAAATAGTTGGATTTATCAGACTGCACACATTCAAACCAACATTCAAATTAAGGACCAACCAATCCAACTAACAGATGGGTTTCTCAAGCCACTCAGCCAAGCCATCTTACTGCTGGGTTTCTCAGGTTGTCTAGCCAAGGATCACAAGAGGCAAAATGCACATCAAGACACATCCAATCCAATGACTAGATGGGTTTCTTAGGCTGCTCAAGCAGTGGAAAGAATTACTAAGCTAGTGGCTCATTCAAGAGCTAGGGACACATCCACCAGATCTATCTAGCCTAGCATCCACAATACCTACACACCCTTCATAAGGAAGCATCCCCTTCTCTGCTCCATAGTCCCTTGGGCTATGCCTTCCCTTCCATTTCTCTTTAGGGTGTGCATAGAAGATTCACCAGGCACTCTTTATGTTTTTGTGAGGTTCATCTCTACGCTAGGTTTATCAATCCATTCCTCGTCTCCTCCACTCCTAAGTCTTGCATACAGTTAAGACCCAAACTAGGGTGCAAATCACAACAAACCATAGGGAGACACAACAACACAAGCTTCACTCTGTAACATAGAGAAACAGGGTCTCATACCACTTTGTAGTGTAAGATAACACTGTACATGAAAACCAAGGTTCAATACAACATTGTCACACAGTAAAACACTGCAAAACAAATTGTCTGCGACTTAGGATAGTGAACTAGGCATAATCGATAATGGATCGGAATGACCAACAATGTTTATGTGAAAATGAGGATGGCCGACTAGGCATGCCTCCTTGCGATTACTTGCTTCAGAAGCAAGAAAATAGGGTACCAAACTGCAAGCTACAAGCTGCATGCAGGCTCGGTCACAAAACCGACTTCCATGCCTTGCTCTACCCAAGGTATTAACTACCTCAATCGCTCTTCTGGAATAATTGAATGATTGAGGACAGAGGACAAAAAGGTAGCTGAGGTTTTATGGGTTTCCTCGTTGACATATGGTCTCACCCTATTGGCTCAAGAGTTTGACTAACTCCCCTCCCTATTCCTTGTGAAATCATGCCCCCATCTCTTTCACATTGAAGTACATATCTAGTTGTGGTATTTTTATTAATTGCATATTTACATGATATATCAAACATATATACCATGCTTGACTTATCACTATACCAATTGGCATCAACCTTGATCACCGATACACAAAACCCCAAATCAATGGCAGGTCCTTGGCCTTGAGCTCCTCACCATTATTTCCTTGCAATATATACATCATATACAATTTTAATACCATGGGGTCAAAACTGGGGTGTTACATTCCCCCCCCCCCCCCTCATTAGCACTGTCCTTAGTGGTTTACAAAATTGAACAAAATTGGATGTGTCAATCGCATGGCATCCTCCATCTCCCACGTAGCCTCATTAGGACCGTAGTGCTTCCACTGCACCTTTACCTATCAAATGGCTCGATTCCAGAGCATTGTGACCTTCCTGTCAAGGATGCGCAATGGCTCGGGTTCCACCTGAATCACATCCCAATTTATCACATGGTTAGGGTCATGTACATATTTCTTAAGCAAATAAACATGAAAATAATTATGAGCTCTAGTGCTAGGAGGCAATGCAAGTCTATATGCAACTGACCCTATTCTTTCAATCACTTCAAAAGGCCCACAATATCTAGGTGATATCTTGGCACAACTTCTAAGCTTCAAGGAACTCTTCCTTGCCCTCACTCTAAGGTAAAAATGATCCCCAACACTGAACTCTCTGTGCACTCTATGCTTATCTGCGTAGATTTTATGTCTATCTTGGGCTTCTTTCAGGTTATGCCTAATATTTGCAACCTCTTGCTCCATTTCCTTGAGAAATTATCGACCAAGCACAATCCTATTCACTGGAATATCCCAAGTCACTGGTGTCCTACACCTTCTTCTATACAAAGCTTCATATGGACTCATCCCCAAGGATGCTTGCTGTCCATTATTATAGGAAAACTCTACCAAGTGTAAATAACCTTCCCACTTGGATGGTTTGTCCATCACATGCATGTGAAGTATGTCTTCAAGCACCTGATTCACTCTCTCTGTCTATCCATCATTCTGAGGATGTTAGGTAGTTCTAAAGTTTAAATTTGTAACCAAATCTACAAATAGACTTTTCAAAAAATTGGAAGTAAACTTGTTATCCTTGTCAAAGATTATTTCCTTCGGCAACCCACGCAATCTGAAAATACCCTTCATGAATATTTTTGCAATGGAATCATCCTTATATGTGGACTTAAGCGATATAAAATGTGATTCCTTTGTCAACTTTTCCACCACAACCATGATGGAATCATGTTGTCTTGTAGTGATTGGCAATCTTGTAATAAAATCCATGGAAACAACTTCCCATTTCCATTCAGGTACTAGCAAAGACTGCAATAACCCTGTTTGGTGTTGATACTCAACCTTCACCTGCTGACATTTCGTGCACTTAGAAATATACTCAACAATGTCCTTTTTCATTCCAGTCCAAAAATATTGCTTTCTAGATCTAGCAATTGTTTTCTCATATCCTGGGTGACCAGAATATGGAGCTTGATGAATTTCATCCATAACCATTCTCCTCAAATCTGCTACATTTGAAATATAAATTATTTTCTTGTAAGTAAGAAGTTCATCCTCTTCCAATTTATATCCCTCATATCTCTTTTCAAGACTTTGCTGCTGCAACTTGCCCTTTATCTGCACATACATTTCATCTTTAGCAATATGATTAATAACATGTTGTCTCAAATCTGGTTGGCAAATACTAAGAGATGCCACATGCACCTTCCTGCTGAGTGCACCAGCCACTTTATTTTCTTTTCCTTTTATGTGTTTGATTTCAAAATCAAACTCACACAAAAACTCCAGACATCTAGATTTCCTATCATTTAATGTTGGTTGATCAAACAAATATTTCAGACGACAGTGGTCTGTACTTAGCTAAAATCTTCTTCCCATTAAGTAATGCCTCCACATCTTGAGAGCATGTACTATGGCTGCAAGTTATAGATCATGAGTACCATAGTTCTGCTCATGATCCTTCATATTTCTTGAATCATAGCATACCACCTGGTTGTCTTGCATAAGAACTCCTCCAAGTCCTTGATTACGTGAATCAATACACACCATGAAATATTTTTATGTGTCTGCAGTTTTCAAAACTAGTGCACTTGTGATAATATTCTTCAACTGCTGGAAGCTTTCTTCACATCTTGGTGTCCATTCAAACTTCATCCCCTTCTTTTGAAAATAAGTGATTGAATGTGCAACCTTGGAGAATCCTTCAATGAACCTCCTGCAGTATCCTACAAGTCCCATAAAAGATCTCACATCTGTCACATTTTTTGGGGTTGGCCAATTCATAATGGCTTCAATCTTCTCAGGGTCTACAAATATGACCTCCTCTGAGATAAAGTGACCCAAATAATGAATTCTATCTCTATAGAAGTCACATTTTCTCAAATTTTCATACAACTTATGCTCCCTTAGCAATTCCAATGCTAGTCTCAAATGTTCTTCATGCTCTTATTCATTCTTAGAATAAATAAGAATTTCATCAAGGAAAACAAGAAAAACTTGTCCAGATACTTGCTGAAAACACTATTCATGAGGCACATGAATGTAGCTGGTGCGTTTGTGAAACCAAATGGTGCCACTACAAACTCATAGTGTCCATACCTTGTTCTGAAGGTTTTCTTATGAATATATTCATCCTTGATTCTTACCTTATGGTAATCAGACCTCAAGTCAATCTTGGAAAATACCTTTACTCCCCTCATTTGATCAAAGAGGTCATCAATTTGAGGTAAAGGGTATTTATTCTTCATAGTGACTTTGTTCAACTGTATGTAATCAATACACAACTTGAGTGTACCATCTTTCTTTTTCACAAACAGAACTGGTGCTCCCCAAGGAGACACACTCGGCCTGATATACTTCTTCTCCAACAACTCTTGTAGCTGCATCTACAGCTATAGAAATTATGGTTTGCTCATCCTGTAGGGTGTCTTAGACACAAGTGCTGCTCTTGGCACAAGTTCAATTGTAAAATCAATGTCTCTCCTTGGATGAAGCCCTGGAATCTCATCAGGAAAAACATCCCTGAATTCCTACAATACATGAAGGTCCTCCAACCTAGGAGTTTCATTCTGTGTTGCCTCCAAAACGTGGGCTGCATACAATCTGCAACCTTTCCTACAAAACTTCTTCAGCTGCGTTGTTGAAATCTTCCTAACAGAAATCACCTTTCGAATGCCTCTTACAACCCTTGTATTTCCTTATTCATCGATGCATTCAAAAGCCTTATTGTAACAGTCAATCTTAACTCGGTGCACTTCTAACCAATTCATCCCAATGAGAATATCATTGGAACCAAGTGGTAGAAAATTCAAGTATGCATAGGTAACTAACCCATCCATGACAAATGGACATTTCTCTACCACTTCACTAAATTTCCTCTTTGTTCGAGTGGATAGTTGAACTAACCATGATTTGTTATGTTTTAACTTCTTAACAACACAATTCTCAACAATTCTAGGAGCCATATAACTGTGAGTAGATCCAAGGTCAGTCAAAATAGAAACAGATTGCTCAATAATATTACATTCAACTTCAACCACCGTTGACTGATGGTATGACTGACGGTCCTCTAGTGCTGAATAAATTCTAGGGACCGTCCTTGCCACTTGACCTATAGTTTTAGCTTGAATGTTGTGAGATTTCCTTACATAACCATTCTCATATGAACATTTCATGCACTATGGTTTCCTCCACATCCCCAACATTGGAGTGGTTCTCTAATATCTTTTGGATTTCTTGACCTATCTCCCATCACTCTAGTTGGCTTAGTCATTGCTTGTAATGTTTGTCTTTGCTGATTTCAGAAGTGAGAAGGTTTGAAACCTTTCTTCCTTTAATCAAACTTTTCCTTCTTTTTGTCCTACCAAGCCTTATGGTTATTAGGTTTTCCTTTGTTCTAATCATAGCATCACTTAGACTTCCCGATAGCCTCTTCTAGACTTATAGGTTCATCAAACTCAATTCTGTCTTTTTAGGACTAAGGTAATCCACTTAGAAAACATTGGATTTTCACTTTGTCATCTCATGTGCTTGACATAACTCAAAAACTACAAGAATTTTTTTGCATGTTCTTCCATGGTCAGTCGTCCCGATCTCGGTGCATGGAACTCTTTAATATTGTCATCATAGTAAGTGTCAGAGAGGTACTTCTGCTTGAAATACTTCTTGAGATGCTTCCAAACGTTCTTTCTGTCCTTAATATTTTTCACCTACCTGAGGTGCTCCCACCATATGGATTCTCTTCCATTAATATTGAAGATGGCTACCCTTGCCTTCATATTTCCATATTGGTCTTCGACTTGGAAATACGTCTTTATCCTAAGAAGCCAAGCTTCAGCTTCTTGACCAATTTTTACCTCACCATTAAAGGTAGGAGGCCTTGCCTTCTTAAATTCATCACGTGAACTGTTCCGGTAACGCCTCTTCCTCTTATCCCCATGAGATGAAGTGCTTGAACCCCCAGTGGATCCTTCAAAGTCAGATGATCCACTAGAAGACCTGTTTCTTCTTCTAACACTGCTCTTACTTCCTTCTGGATTTACTGCCCGATGCTCAGAGTTCATCTGCCTCTGGATGTCTGTCAAAATATAAAGCATGGTTGCATTTAGCTGATTCTGCTCTTCCTAGGATTTAATCATTATTTCATTATCTTCTCTATAACTCTGCATTTGCACCCTTAGGCTTCTCATGGTGGCTGTAAAATCTGGATGAGTCTCTTGATAACTCTTTCCATTGGAATTTGTTTCAACATTTCCAACTCTAATGTTTTCACCCATAGCATCTGCCTCATTCTCATAGGGATCATGGGCATCATTCATACTGTAGGTTTTCATGGTTGGGCCAAAACCAAGTTTTCCAAACTGCACTATGACTCTTCAAAAATGTGTTAGCAAACATGTTTGTTAACTGTATAACAATTTCATAATTGAAATACATTGTTAGTGGCGCAACAATGGTATTGTAATTAACAGCTCTGAAAACTATTCACTTGGCCCATCTAGGCCCAATGTTGTAACCATTAGCTCTGATACCACAATGTAGCATCCCCTCCCACCCTGGAGGATAAACACGACCTCAACTGCTCTGATACCACAATTTAGCATCCCCTCCTGCCCTGGAGGAGAAACACGACCTCAAATGCTCTGATATACCACAATGTAGCGTACCCACTACTCTGATACAACTGTGATAAACCACGATGTCCCTGAACCCGGTGTCCATACACCTCACTGATATGCAGAATAATTTAAAACTTCTCTTTATTACCTCGTTAACACAGTAATGGTTCCTGTAACATCCTTTACCATTCATTCATAGGCTTAGAAACCACTGTAACAGTTGTTCCTCCCTTAACGGATCCATTATGTGACCAGGAGCACCTTTTCTGCACTGAACCTGTCCTTTCCACACTCTTCCTTATGCACTCCCCTTTCCACCTTGCTATATGGAATCCAGGAACCAAAAACATAATGTGTGATGGAGTCATTCAACCACTTTCACCTTCCACCTTTCGCCTTTATGCCCTTCTCCTACAAAACTCAAAAATAGACGGAAACATTCAGCCACTTTCTGCCTTCCGCCTTCCACCCTTCTGATGCGGAACCTGGGAATCAGAAACGTAACTTTTGACGAAATCATTCAGCCACTTTCCTCCTTCCTCCTTCTGCCCTTCTTCCTTCCACTTCGGAACTCAGGAATCAGAAACATAACTTTTAATGAAATCATTTAGCCACTTTCAACCTTCTTCCCTTTCGCCTTCTGCTGCAAAACTTGGGAATCGGAAACATAACTTTTGACAGAATTATTTAGCCACATTCTGCCTTCTGCCTTCCTCTGCGGAACTTGGGAATCGGAAACATAACAATCGGCGGAAATATTTAACCACTTTTCTTCCTTCCGCCTTTTGCCTTTCTACCTTCCGTCGCGAAACTCGGGAATCAAAAAACCAACAAATGAAACCTTTGTTTGTTCACCTTCGGCAGATGGATTTCAGATCGTGAAAACCAACACTCTTCCTTGTTTCTCTTTCTGATTTCCACCTCCCGCCTTCCGCAGTTGGATTGCGGGGTGCGGAAACATACACTTTACCTTAGAATTTTTAGGCTCTTTTTCCACTTCTGACTTCTTCCTTCCGTAGGTGGATTTAGGGGTGCGGAAAACCGACATTATGCCTTTTCTTTCTCCTCTTTTCCACCTTCCGCCTTCCGCATGTGGATCCCAAAGTGCAGAAAACCCACATTCTTATTTGTTGCAACTTCTCTCTTCCACCTCCCGCCTTCCGTAGAAGGATTCCGGGGTGTGGAAATGCTTAAGTCGGATGCATCCTGACTCTGTAACCAGGATTATAGCTTCCATGATCATAAGCATAATACATTGAAACATACAAGGTTTATACAGATGCAAGTGCAAGAACATTCAATCAACAGTAAACTCTACTGAAAACATTAACAAGCATTCATCATATTCAACATATTTATAAACAATTACATTGCAGAAATAAAACAACAGAATACTTAGCTTTGAAGATGAAGTTGTCTCGCAACTAGATATGTTGCAGCAACGTTCCACCCAACCATAGGCCAGTTTGTTCATTAATCTCTCAACACCACTGCCACCCCCAAGTTGGGAATGATTTCCACAAGGAACTAGGGAAAAACAGACTCACACATATCCAGAACACATCAATATAGTCAAGCCAACCTGCAGTTGGGTTTCTCAGACTATCCACAGTCAAGCCAACCTGAAGTTGGGTTTCTCAGACTGTCCAACAAAGCCAATACACAATTGGGTTTATCAGGATGCAGGCAACAAGCCAAAACACTGTTGGGTTTCACAGGCTACACATCCAAGCCAACAAACAGTTGGATTTCTTAGACTGCACACACTCAAACCAACATTCACATTAAGGACCAACCAATCCAGTTAACATATGAGTTTCTTAGGCCACTCCTCCAAGCCATCTTAGTGCTAGGTTTCTTAGGTTGTCCAGCCAAGGATCACACAAGGCCAAATGCACATCAAGACACAACCAATCCAACAACCAGGTGGGTTTTTCAGGATGCTCAGGCAGTGGAAAGGTAGAATGACTAAGATAGTGGCTCATTCAAGAGCTAGGGACACCTCCACGATATCTATATGTCCTGGAATCCACAATACCTACACACCTAACACAAGGAAGCATCTTCTTCTCTGCTCCATAGTCCCACGGGCTATGCCTTCCCTTCCATTGCTCTTCAGGGCGTGCATAGAAGATTCACCAACCACTCTTTATATTTTTGTGAGGTTCCTCTCTGCACTAGGTTTATCAAGCCCATTCCTTGTCTCTTCCACTCCTAAGTCTTGCATATATTTTAGACCCAAACCAAGGTGCACATCACAACAAACCATAAGGAGACACAACAACACAGTTTTCACTCTGTAACATAGAGAAACAGGGTCTCATACCACTCTGTAGTTTAGGATATCATTGTACACAACATCTAGGGTTCAATACGACACTGTCACATAGGAAAATGTTGCAGACCAACTTGTTTGCGACTCAGGATAGTGAACCATGCATAATCGATAATGGATCGGAATGACCAACAACATTTAGGTGAAAATGATGATGACCGACTGGGAACGCCTCCCTGCGATTACTTGCTTCAGAAGCCAAAACGTTGCTTCCCAGACTGGAGGTTACCGGCTGCAGGCATGCTCAGTCATGAAACCGAATGCCATGCCTTGCTCTTCCCAAGGCATTAACTGCCTCAACCGCTCTTCTGGAAGAATTGGATGATTGAGGACAGAGGACAAAAAGGTAGTTGAGGGTTTATGGGTTTTCCCATTGACATATGGTCTCACCCTATTGGCTTGGGAGTTTGACTAAATCCCTTCCCTATTCCTTGTGAAATCATGCCCCCATGTCTTTCATGTTGCAGTGCATATCTAGTTGTGGTATTTTTATTAATTGCATATTTACATGATATATCAAACATATATACCGTGATTGACTTAGCACTATACCCATCGGCAGCAACCTTGATCACCAATATAGAAAACACCAAATCATTGGCATGGTCTTGGCCTTGTGCTCCTCGCCATGATTTCCTTACAATATATACATCATATACAATTTTAATACCATGAGGTCAAAACCGGGGTGTTACAATGTAAGGCAAAGTTTGTTCCAACGAAATCCAAAAAATAATTTATCAATATGATGATATACAAGTTGATGGAAATTAGAAGTTTTGAAATTTGAAAGTGGGAAAATTTTCCAATAATATATTTATGACTTAACACTAAGGAGTGATCAAAATAATACCACAAACATTGATATTTCATTATATATCATCATTTAGTTTTATAGTTGAATTCATCTTATCTAGTTTTTAACAAATTCAGTAAATGTATTGATAATCTCCCTCAGACTGATTAAAAAACAAAAATTACATCAATGGATGGGAATACAAAATATTTAAAAGCAGCCTTGAGGATTGGAAAAATTATAAGAGGATTTCCCATGGAAAGAAAGCACAAGGAGTGGACCCTCAAATTCTATATATGGAAAACAAACACAAAGGTAATAAACAATATATATTTAGTTGAATTCTCACTGAATATTTTTTCGAGTCATTTATCATCAATGGTTTAAGTTCTATATGACCAATATATAATAATATTCTAATTTCGTAGCTAGTTGCTTAACTTGTGGTTATTTATTATATTGTAATTTCTTAGTTTGCTAGTTGCTTAAGCTTTTAATATTATGATATTTTTGTAATTATTTCTTTGATATGTTCTTAACTTGTTATTTTTATTTGATGTAATCTTTTGTTATCTTTATTTGACGTAATCTTTTAATACCAGTGACCTTCCATTGTGGTAAATTGTTAAACATAGATAAAGTTAAGATTTAATTTGTTAAACATGGATAAAGTTAACTAATATTATCTTGTGTAAGTATGAATTGAAAAAAAAAATTAAAAAGCACACATATTTCCAATCGTGTTAGAAGCTACTCTATTAAAGGACATTTTGTAAAATTATTAATATACTGTCATTTATTATGCAAATATATTGGCTTAATATATGTTCTTATTATATATGGTTTTCTCTTATTTCATACAGTTAAATAATTATACTTAGGGAGCCACTTAAAGAGTATATAAAGTATATCCTATGGAGTGGTTGTGAAAGAATGGTTAAAGTTTTCCAATCCGGGTTTTTGATAATTAATTGCTAAATACATGTTTGATTTTTAATGTTTATGTAGTTGGAATTATTTATTCATTAATTGAAATAATTTATATTATTTTAGAATAATATTCGAATGAATGAGAGGGTATTGACAAGTTTTTAACCTATAAGTTTTTATTATATAGCAATTTTTGTATTTTATTGAAATTGTGTTGTTTAGAGTGAGGATGATGAGAGTTAAGATGAGTGAACTAAAAATATATCAATCAATTTATGATGTCAAATTATTTTCACTTTCTTATGTGTGTAGATATTTTCTAATGCATTGTTGTATACAAAGTTGACATTTTTTTAAGGTGACAATGTACCACTTGTTTATAGGCATAAAAAATGACATGGTAATTTTATAAATTAATTTAAAATCACATTATTTCATTATAATACATGGTTTTTTGTTTTCATGGTGTGAAATTTATTGAATGTTAGTATGTTAAAATTTTGTAATTGTATTTATCAATATATTTTTTTTCGTGATGTGAAATTGATTGAATGTTAATGTAGTAAAATAGACACATAGTAATAAGAAATCTCATTAATTATATTTAATTATTATAAAAATAATAATAATCATTAAATTAATAATTGGTTATAATTTTAATAACAACTAAATTATTTGTTATTATTATTATTATTTAATAATGTAATAATAATAATTCAACACAAATTTAATGTTAACTTGATGTGGTCAATTCTCACTATCTCACTCGGTTAAGGTGTGGGTTTCGTTCGCAAGGTGAGCCGAGTTCAATACCTATAAGGATGACATAGTTGGGAGGAGGCACCAAAAAAATCTAGCCATGTTAAGGGTTGGTGTGACCCAGGCCGATTGTGATCCCCGGGTGATTTTGAAGGCTTAGATGCCCCTAAGATGTGATTTCTTATCCAATGGTTGAAATGCATTGGCCCCGAGTGACAAGAATTTCTAACAAACAAACAAACAAAATGTTGACTTGATGTGACACAACTTTGATGTTAACATAATGCAACTTGGAATTCAATACAACACGCCATTGACACAACATTAACTCAAGTGGGATTCTAATACAACACAGTATAATTCAAAGTTGTAAATGAACACAAACATGACATCCACTAAATGAAAACAAACTAGATTTTCATGTAATGACAATGCAGTACAATGTCAATATGATTCCCTTTAATTGAATATCTAGGTTTGACACAAAGTTCCATTCTACAACCTTGAGACGATACAAAATACATTGATGCAAAGGTAATGCTAAGCATGGTTTTGGGGTGCATATGCAATGAAACTATGATCCACATAATGTCACTACAATGACACCGGCAAGGACATGTGTTGAACACAAAAACACTTGCCACACATGTTGCAATGCAAACATGATATAGCACACGACGCGTCCAAAAGCATCATGTCTAACATCATCCATATAATAGCATTTTTTAACACAAAATTCGACGGCTTAGATGTCATATTTTTGACATATTGTAGTCGAAAATTCGACAATCCTCTTTAGTTTTAAATGTTGGTTAAATTTTGGTGGTTTT
Source organism: Pseudotsuga menziesii (assembly GCA_001517045.1). NCBI lineage: Eukaryota > Viridiplantae > Streptophyta > Pinopsida > Pinales > Pinaceae > Pseudotsuga > Pseudotsuga menziesii. Next base: position 42,425 of record LPNX010620174.1, on the reverse strand, counting down.
CCAACAATGAAAACGCTTGTTGGAAATTCGACCAAGTTTGCTTCAGATCCATCGAAAATTCGACTACAAATTCCAGTGCAGTGGTGTTCGAAATCCGACTACGTTTCCTTTATAGCAGTCAGATACCTGATGCATCCCCTCCGTCGGTAGTATAGCAACGTTGTCAGATTTAATGTAAATTCGACCACAATTTTCACTTCATAGAAGTCTGAAATCCGATGGCACTAGAAACTCCACTAAACTCTACAAACTTTTCCTATTTCATAGCTGCAACTCCGCTAAAATTCTGCCAACTTTTCCTATTTCGCAGCTGCAACTCCGCTAAAATTATACCAACTTTTCCTATTTTGCAGCTTCAACTCTGCTAAAATTATGCCTACTTTTCCTATTTCACAGCTGCAACTCTGCTAAAATTCTACCAACTTTTCCTATTTCGCAGCTGCAACTCCTCTAAACTCTTCTAATTTTTCCTATTTTCGCAGCTACAACTCCGCTAAAAATATACAAACCTTTCTTATTTTGTGGTTGTGACTCTTCCAAATCTTTCTGATTCATGGTTGAAACTCCACTAGATCTTTCCAATTCATGGATGCCACTCCGCTAGATCTGTCCAATCCATGGTTGCGACTCCACTAATTCTTCAGCCACAATATTTTTATATGTCCACTAGTTTCTATCGGCCTGCTTCAGTCTCCACGAGGAATATTAGATGCTCATCTGATCATCATGTACTTGTGTCCTAGCATAGATGTACTTTATCCACCTGGTTGACAACGGCCAACTCACGGAAGCATGTGCGTATTTATATCCACATGATTAATGCGACCATGAAATAACACCACCATGGAAGGATGATGACTCGGCATTATATTGAAAGGTACAGGTTCTAATCATAACCATAATTAGGCATAATTTGACACAGAAGCAATAATAGTTAGGATTTGTCTACAACAACGACGATTTCACTCGGACAGTGTAGATTATGGGCGAAATCCTGCAACCGCAGATGGGCCCTCTAGCACAGTTCCATATACAGATTCGGCAATCTTGTCCCATATCCCCACGTTGTCAATCAACCCGGCAGGCTCCACGTTGGGGGTGGCATAGTTAATGGAGCGTACGAAGGTTGGTGGGAACTCCATTGCCCACTCTCGCGATCCTCTGCCCAAACTCACATATGAAACTATGTTTCCTATGCTATGAAACTCTTCTACAATGAGGAGGATTGAGGAGGATCGATCCGAGAAGTTTGTTCTGCCCAGCCCCAGATCCTAGCATGAGTTTGAATTCTCCCAACTCCTTCCCTCCTGTACCATCGATCTGAATCAGATCTCTAACAGATCCCAAGGAAGTTGGAGAAATGGTTACAAGTACTGTCATTCGATCCTTCTAACAAAGCAGAGTTCTTTCTTTCACTCCCTACCTCATTTCCATCCATGCATCAAAACGACTGCACACACTTGAGGTTATATTCATCTTCATTGATTGGTGTGTGCTTGATCTTTGCATATGATGATGTCATAAAAAAATGCTAAAAGGGATACTAGTATTGTAAAAGATAAAACTGTGGAATAACACATTTGCAAAAAGCCTATTTTTCACAAACTTGAGCAAAAGCATGAAGAGAAGGAGGGGGGGGGGGAATTATGTTTTTGTGTTATATATACTATCTATAAAGAACTCGAAGCACTCCATAGTTAAGAAGCACTAGATGTTTTCCCTGAGTGGCCATATGACCAACCACAGCTCAGAATTCAATAAGTTGTGTTGTAAAATTCCTTCTGAACACTCAACTTTACGCCATTCAAATTTCTCTAATCCATTGGCCATTATGTTGGGTTGTGGTTAGGTTGAGGATGATAATAATCCAGTGACTAATGGGTTGGGTTGGGTTGGGTTTATTCTATTGGTGAGAGTTCACCATATTTATCATGGGTTCTATTCTTAAACCATTCTTGTATTTATGTTGGAAAACTCCTAAAATTACCACATTTTGAGCATTTTGATAAGAAAAAAGAATCCCATTTAATTTCTGTATTAATTGTTGTAATCACACAGATCACATAAGGTTACCTGTAGTACACATATAGACACATATATTCATACAGATACAAGAGACATGAACAAGTGATAGAATAATAGATTATATTAGTTAATGACATGAGGGTCCATACATACACAGAACTAAACCAAGTTCTTATCTGGCTCAACATCCTATTATATATGATTACAAAACAGTTATGAATAACTACTTGTCAGTTCGGTCAACTGACATGACCTTTGGAGGACAACCTAATCTTCGATTAGTCGGCTAACTAGTCTAGTTGGCTCACCGAATAGCGCCTCCAACATCTCCCCCAGGAACAAAATCTTTCTTCATCCTGAAGAAAAAGGGGTGGTAACAAAAATCTTTGAAGTAGATTTCTTTCCTTTGTTCTATCTTCATGGGCTGTGCAGACTAATAGATGGTCATTTCTGTACACATACTTCAATTATGGCTTCTGCTGTAATGGCCACTTGGTGCTGAAATTTTGCCCAACTGCGGAGAGCTCTCTAGATATCTATAGTCAAGGTTGTAATGCTGAACAAGGTCGAAATTTTCTCCTGAATTGAAAGATCTAAAATATTACTCATGTCAGACCCCAAAAATTGGGATTTTTCATCTACTATGTCCATCAACCTTTGCATTTGTGGATAGATTGTGTCCATTTTGTCGATGCTTGGAAGAGCCTGATTCACCCATTGATGAGCTTGTTTATCTAGCTTCTCTAGCTGCGTTGTTTCCAATACAATCTTCTCTTGTATTGTGCTCCACATTGCTTCATCAAGACCCTGTTGATTTTCTAGTGTCTTGATATGTTCATGGGTTTCTTGAGCTTGCTGAAATACTTGACCATAGTGGGTAGACTAGTTGCGCAATACTTCTTCTATAGTGATTGACTCTTCCAGATATTCTTGCAGTACCTTATGTGCTTCTGAGAATGTTGTGTATTGCTGTCCTAATAATACAGATGTTTCTTCTTTTCGTTCTTCTTTCTTGGCCTGTAGTTGTGCTTGAAGGTTCAACACAACACTTTTCAAGAGCTGGTAAGCTCTTTCTAGTGGTTTGTTATTGTCGGTCTCATTTTCTTCTGGTAAAACTGTATGAGTCAAGTTCCTGCATTTGATCAAGAATTCGACTTGTTCTTCTTTTAGTCTATCTATTTGTTCTTTTAGGATTTGAATTCTCGGTGTAGATTCCTTAGTGAGTGTTCCCAATAGCTGACCCAATTCTCCATCTCTAAGTTTTGGTGTGTCGACTGCAGTAGTCGACCCTAGTTGATGAAGGTGGATAACCGTTGGTATCTTTTGTGTCTGTTGTTGCTCTTTTTTCTTCTTTTCTTTTCTTTTTCTCTTATGTTTGGAATGACAGACCACTATTAATCATGATGGCACTGATGTTGGTTGATGCTACTGCGTTTGATGCTCTTCATTCTGCGGGTTCTCTGTCGATTGGACTTCTGTTATGGCAGGGTTAGCTAGATGACTTACATGGGTGGTACTTGTGTTTTTCTGTACTTCCAATGGTGGTGAAGATGGTGGTTCTAGATTTGGCGGAGGTTCTGAAGTTGGTGGTGGTGATGGGGGTGATGAGTGAGCTAGGGTCACTGGGGTAGTTGGGATGCCTTCTGTCGATATAGGATTTTCGACTTCTGGTTGTGGGTCAATGGGATCATCAGATTCGATAGGGTCGAATATTTTATCAATGTTTTGGTTGATTTCTAGTGCATCACCCTAATCATCGTCCTCTAGGTGTCTGATCAATTCATTGGCTGGTGTGAAGGTTGGTGTGAAAGATGAGGTCCGTGCTGTGACAACTTGGGATGATTTGTTAGGATTTCTAAGAAATGTCGATTGAATGACTCCCATTACTTTCGGTGGAGGTGAGGTTTGGGTGGTTTGTATAGTGATACTTTGTTGGGAAGGGCTCGACTCGACGAGTTTATGAGTGGTGGTGATCTACTGGGATTTGAGAAATAGGTCAGGTAACTTATTGATGAACTATTGGAGGTCGACACCTTTGTCTACTTTCTCCTTGAGTGTTTTTGACATTTCACTTTTGAACAAGTCGGCAAGACTGATGTTGGTCGAAACTAGCATCTCTTCCTGTATTATTTGGGTTGGGGATGGGGGTGGGGGAGTTGAAGCTAAATCAATGGTTTCTACTGCATAAGGGTTTGTAAGTTTTACCTTGTTAGATTTGGCTTGCCTTGTCTCTTCTTTGACAAATTGTTTGAACTGTTCCTCGATGGAGACTTGGTTTTTAGCAGCGTCTATCAAGATGTCGGTTTCCTTTGCATATAATTCATCCTCATCCTCTGATCTATCTTGGAGGATAAGCTTGTGCTTCCCTTTTCCTTTTGTCGTACTTTCTAGGCTTTTCTGAGACTAGGTAATTTCTGCATCTATTTATCAGATATTCTTTTTTGTCAGTTGTTATTCTGGCTTCTCTGTCTCAGTTTCTTCCAGCAACGGAACTAATGTTGTAATCACACAGATCACATAAGGTTACCAATAATACACATATAGACACATATATTCATACATATACAAGAGACATGAACAGGTGATAGAATAACACATTATATTAGTTGATCACATGAGGGTCCATACATACACAGAACTAAATCAAGTTCTTATATGGCTCAACAGCCTATTATATAAAGTTACAAATAAGTTATGAATAACTACTTGTCAGTTCGGTCAACCGAAACGACCTTTGGAGGCCGACCTAATCTCCGATTAGTCGGCTAACTAGTTTAGTCAGCTCATCGACTAGCTCCTCCAACATTAATCAAATGACCATATACTGCTGGAATACGTTTGGACAACATTAAGTTGAAATGTTGTACACTAGCTATCATTTTCATTGTATTTGGTACTCTCTGCATGCTGATATCAAGATTTAACTATAATGTTTATTTTAATTCATGATTCATGATCTAGCTTGATTAATGTTCTTTTTGTTTTGTTCTTGTTTTTGCAGCACATCCAAAAGAACAAGATGGTGCAAGAATGGACATTGTGCATTCAAGTGAAATGTTATCCCAACCCTGGGCAGACAACAATAGAATATGTCCTGCGTGACAATGTTTTGAATGAGGTTATCCATAGAAAAAGAGAAATACGTGGAACAACAACGAACAACGAAGCTTACTACATTGCTCTTATAGAAGGGATAAAAATAGACATAATGTACAGAGCCAATGGCATATCTGTCTACACCAATTCTGAACTTGTATGTAGGAAAATGAAAGGAATCTACCATGTTAGAAAAGGGATTTTAAAACTGGTTCATGCAGAAGAAAGAACCATTGCTGGCGAATTCCAGTTTTTTTACGATCTACCACCATTCAGATATTAATAGGATGTCAGTTGAAATAATGGTTGGGGAAATGTCAACTCCAAGTGGGGGTGTGAAAAATGAAATGGTATCAACATCTGTTGCAGCAAATTTTAGGCTTGCACATTGTTACACATCTTCGATATGTGTATTTTTTTCGTTATAATTGTTTTGGTGTCACTCATGGTGTGGCTTTTTCAATAAAGAACCTAGTTTTCCCCATGATGTAATACATTAAATGTGTATTTATAAATGTGTTGTACTCATTTTTCTCATTCATTCATCATCCATCTATGATATTATTATTTGGATATGCCATTCTGAAATATTTGTTGTATATGCCTAATCCAAGTTGATTGATTTTGCATATTTCATTCTAAAATATTGGTTGTATATGCCTAATCTAATCCAATTTAATTGCTCAATGGATCTGGTTTTATGTGTGAAAATTTCATATGAAGATTATTGGATGAAATTCAAAATGAAAAATACGCAAACTTGGAGAAACTACTAATGGTGACAACAAACAAAGCAAGGGGGAATTTGTGTATGGGAGTGCATTCTTCATAACAAGTGTCCTTGGAGACGTGTGCGGAGGACCTGTGAGTGGTAAGGTGTACTCTACGTACATTTCAGACCTTGGAGATGGGTCCATCTTCAGGAGTGAGAGTGTCTCAATGGAATTTATCGCTTAGGATTAGTATGAATAGACCAGAAATCCAATTGTTATTATTACAGTGTGGTCAATGTCAACCCAATAATAATATTTCTGGCTATTTATGGATGCTTTTTATTCCTTAGGTTGTGTAAAATCGATTTCCATGCTGCACTAAAAATTAAACCATCGTCTCTATTAAATTTTTTTGGGTTCTTCTCAATCTCGATAGCCTGTCGAATTCATATTCTATTGTAATGTTCCTCAATCACTATTAATTTTGTGTCTTATATGCATATCTGGTGGTTACTTTTATGGGAGGAAATGTGAAACCCTATCCACTAGACTTGCGCTCACCTTTGTCCAGATATCCTGGTGAATTGATCCTGCGAATTCGAGGTGCAGGTCGTACCATTCAATTGATAGACGGTCAAGACACTTTCTGGTTTGTCTTATTTCCTTTCTTACTAGATCCATACCTACGCAATGGAAAATTGTTTCATTCAATTTTCTGAGATGATGGTTTATCTAAGCGAAGCCTGGGATGACGCTGAGAGTTCTGCACTTCTTCAAGAATTGAGCTTCGCTATTCCACGAGCAATGTTGATCTATTTCCTTTCCAAATGTCTGATCTTATCCAGTGCGCCCCTTCCATGGGGGGATATAATGTTAGCATTTAGGTTTTCATAGGTAGAGTATGTTGGAGTTGTGCGTGGAGGACCTGTGAGTGGTAAAGTGTACTCTACGTACTTTTCAGACCTCGAAGTTGGGTCCATCTTTAGGAGTGAGAGTGTCTCAATGGAATTAGCCACTTAGGATTACTATAAATAGACCATAAATCCAATTATTATTATTATAGTGTGGTCAATTTCGACCCAATATTAATATTTCTGGCTATTTATGGATTTTTTTTATTCCTTAAGTTGTGTAAAATCAGTTTCCATGTTGCGCTCATAATTAAACCATCGTCTCTATTAAATTTTTTTGGGTTCTTCTCAATCTCGATAGCCTCTCGAATCCGTCTTATATTGTAATGTTCCTCAATCACTATTACTTTTTTGTCTTTTATGTGTATATGGTGGTTACTTTTATGGGAGGGAACATGAAACCCTAGCCGCTAGAATTGCGCTGACCCTTGTCTAGATATCCTAGTGAATTGATCCCAGGACCTGTGAGTGGTAAGGTGTACTCTACGTACATTTAAGACCTTGGAGATGGGTCCATCTTCAGGAGTGAGAGTGTCTCAATAGAACTAGTCGCTTAGGATTACTATAAATAGACCAAAAATCCAATTATTATTATTATAGTTTGGTCAATGTCGACCCAATAATAATATTTTTGGCTATTTATGGATGTATTTTATTCCTTAGGTTGTGTAAAATCAGTTTCCATCTTGCGCTCCGAATTAAACCATCATCTCTATTAAAAAAAATTGGGTTCTTCTCAATCTCGATAGCTTCTCTAATCTATCTTCTATTGTAATGTTCCTCAATCGCTATTACCTTTGTGTCTTCTATGTGTATCTGGTGGTTACTTTTATGGGAGGGAACGTGAAACCCTAGTCGCTAGACTTGCGCTCACCCTTGTCTGAATATCTTGGTGAATTGATCCTAGGACCTGTGAGTGGTAACGTGTACTCTACGTACGTTTCAAACCTCAGAGTTGGGTCCATATTCAGGAGTGAGAGTGTCTCAATGGAATTATCCACTTAGGATTACTATAAATAGACCAAAAATCCAATTATTATTATTAGAGTGAGGGTGCATCTGTTGCAGTAGAGTGAAGGCACATCCGTTGGATGAAGAGAGTAATCATATTGGTGGTTGTGAGAAAAAAATCCTATCACCGGAAATGTTATGTATGAAAAGGAACCTAGTGATGCTCAAAGGATAAACTAACGGAGAACCCAACTTGGTCACCATTTTCCTGATGCCTAGTATACAATGATAATTTTTAATTAATATAGCTTCCTAGAATTAAAGCCTTGAGAACCCTAAAAAACAGAAGCTTTCTATATTTTCCCATATATAGTGTAACATATTCAAAGGCCTGGTGCAAAATTTATGAGCACATGTATCGAAGATCGCCAGAGGGACTCTATAGAGGATCTTTTGAGAGGGGGTGGTTGAAATGCTAGAGGAAACATTGGTTAAGGATTTTTCTCTTCAGATGAGAGGAAGATAATAATTTATTCCAAAATAATGCAAGTATAAGGTATGACGATGGGGAACTTATTCCTACATATGATCCCTCACCTGACCTAGCTGAGATTAGTCCATTTATTTCCCAGATAGGATCTTTACATGATAGACCTACCTATACTAGGCCAGATTCCCCATTGACCCGATACCAGTATGGAATGCCGGAAGATGCCGAGACTCACTTTGACCCTCCTAGCACCAGCTATGGTGGTTATGTTACCACTGGTTTTTCTATGCACGATTTGACATTTCATGTTGAATCCAACTATGATCCTAACACTATACCTGGGGGCATTCCCATGCCTTACCTTGCAGAGAGGTTTGGGAGTACTAGTCACATTGCACCTTCCATCCTAGCGGTGGAAGCTACATCTTATGTACCTTCTAGGTCTAGATTCAGTGATCCCATAGCGATACCAGGTTCTAGACGAGTGACGATAGGCACTAGCACATATCTTCTTATAGAGATTCCTTCGTCCTCGCTTCCGAGTTCTTCAAATGCAAATCCTCCACCTTACTCTCGTGGTCCTTCGAGTCATCATGTAGCTATGAGTCAGATCCGTACTGCGATTACTAGACCAGTTGTGTCTCAATCCTACATACCACCCATTGTTTCGGGAGGTTATGTTCATGTTTCTAGAGGTCAAGTTGCTACTTCTTCGACATATATCCCTACTTCCGGTATGTATATTCCTACTTCCGGAATGTATATTCCTACCTATGGAGTGGCTCATGAGGCATCGCAGCCGATGACCTATGGACCCTACTATGGGGCGCAGTATGGACAGGTCTCTCAACCTTATGGAGGCGGGTATTCACAACCTGCTTACTCTCCCAACTATGGCTTTGTAGCTCCTACTAGTCAAGGTCCACCTCATTATGCGACTTCCATGCCACCCTATACGGGTCATACAGGAGGAGGTCACTATGGCCAAGGTCATGGTGGTAATCAATCCTATGTGAACCAGGGAGCGGTCCCTAAACCTCATCATGCTAAGCTCCCTTTCCTCGCGACACTCAATTCACCTGACTTATCGAGACTTACAAACGATCTTGTGGCTCATGACCTGGCTTGGCCGGTTGTCCCTACCAAGCTTCCTTCGGACATACCTAAGTTCGAAGGAAAACCAGGAGAGGATCCAAGTGAACACGTTACGACATTCCACCTATGGTGCTCTTCCAATTCATTACATCAGGACTCAATCAGCTTGAGACTATTTCAACGCACCCTTACAGGGCCTGCGGCGAAATGGTACATAGAGTTACCTAGGGGTGCCTTTACTTTGTTGGACGACCTTGCAATGACTTTCCTTAATCACTTCCAGCTACCAGTACGATATGATGTCGGTACTAAACTCTTGTCGATATTTCGGCAAGATAAAGCCACCCATATTTCTGATCATATTCAGGAGTGGCGTAGACGGAAGAGATTAATCAAAGCCTTTATACCGTCGGAATTCCTCCTTGAGTGGTTCCTCAAATTGTTATTGCCATATATCGCGAAGGATGTCTCCACATCCGGAGTGCAAAATGAGGAACAAGCCATCTTTAGGGCGCAGGAACTAGACTTGATCTATGCTCAGTCTAGTTTGTTATATGAGATTATACCTAATGCCCCTCGTTCTAGTTTCAATCCCAAGGTCAAACCTGGACCACATGCCGATGGCATTGTGGGTAGTGCAAGTAAGAAACCTACAGGTTCGGTTGTGAAACAAGTTTCTCAATTGTCAATCAACCAATCTGCCTCAGGACAAGCTACGGCTTCGTCTCAGCCCACCCAAACGGCGAATGTACTTGCTGTGAAATCGTCCGACCAGAAAGGTAACCAGCAACCTGGACGGAATAGAAAAAAGGGTAAAAACAATAATAAGAAGGGTGGGAATAAAAATGAGAATGCCAACAATAATGACAAGAACAATAAAAATGCTGGGGGGGGACAAGCAGAATAAGCATAAGGTTAAGTTTCCTTGCAAGCTTTGTAAGGATGATCACCTCACTTACTTGTGCCCTAGGATGGATGAAGCTTCGAAGTTCATAGCACAGGGCCCAGCTATGTTAATGAACCCTTTACCGCATAACCAAAATATGAACTTGAAGTCCCATGATCAATCTAGTGATGAAGATCCACCTGAAACTAGTGGTCGTGGGTGCATTAATATGGTCCGTGCCATGAAAGTTGTGATGCGTGCGAAAGATTATTCTTCGTCACAACCCAACCCAGGAAAAGAACCTGATCCACCAGGAACCGTTTTGCGTATTGAGAAACCTACGGACAAACCTGAAGCTGCACCTCGCATTCCTAAGGGGGTACTTAAGTGTTCGGGGCATAATCCAAATGCCCGAGCCGCCCAGAACTATTCAGTTGTCGAGGACTTGGGTCATACTCCTTGTGCGATGTCTGCATTGGAGGTGCTTCAGAGTTGTCCGTCGCAAAGGAAGGCTTTGCTTTCTGCTCTTGGTGTGAATGGTGATGATTCTTCCTTAGTGATCAAGTTTGAAACCGCAGGACATCAGCCTCGCTTTCCCTACTATGTGTCCCTTTTGGTGCATGTAGAATGTCTTAATATGATCATCAAGCGTACTGTGATTGACGAGGGCGCTGCTGCTTCTGTGATGTCTTTGTCTTGTTGGAAGGGTCTTGGTTCTCCTGAGTTGTCAAAGTCTACGACCATGTTAACTGCTTTTGATGGGAGATCGTTTAGGCCACACGGTATCCTCCCTTCTCTTAAAGTCCGTTTGGGGGGGAAGACCATTGCGATAGAGGTCGAGGTGGTTGATGTGCCCCTTGACTACAATCTCTTACTGGGAAGGAATTGGATGTATAGTATGCAAGCCGTTGCGTCTTCCGTATTTCACGTTGTATGCTTTCCTCATAATGGGAAGATTGTGACGATTGATCAGATGTCATTCAAGAATCCGCCTGTTAGTGCATCTTCGGAAGCTTCGGTTCCGCAAGTTGAACATTCCCAGCCGGCAATTGGGAGTGTCGGTGTAGGTATGTATCCTTCCGTCATGGGAACCTTTAGTTGTCCTGCACCCGTCCTCATGATAGGAGCTAGTTTCAATGGTGCTTCCACGTCTACGAGATCGGTGCCTTTTCACACAAGTCATATGGGAGATCCTTGGATTCTTCCTTCACCGAGTCCTTCGAGTGATGCCATTGAGACGAGTGTGCCGTTGCCTGCAGCCATGATTGCTTACCAAGCTAATCTTCAATCTGCTGCAGAGCCTTGTTCTTCTTCTTCACGGATGGAGGAAGAAGACCCCTATGTGCTGCCTACATGGGCAGTACGGTCTTCTCATGCCCACGATTTCCTTGATACGGTTTTCCCTTCAGATGAAGCGATCATCGAGGTTATGTCGAGAGTCGAGCCACCATGGGAGGAACTCCATCATAGATCATATTTCCTTCCAGAGCTTGACTTGTTGGAGCATGAGGATTACAGGGATATTCTTAGACAGAAAGCTAGTAGGCCCATGATTCCATTAAGCTCTCTTGGTCAGATGGCTGATGGGAACATGGCAAACATATTGTCAACTATGCCTATCAACATTTCTCGCAACCCTGGTACGGTTGAGAATGTGTACATTGGGGCGGATTGTTCCCAAGATGAGATTCGTGAGTATACCGAGCTATTCAAGGAATTCCGTGATGTTTTTTCTTGGTCTTACGATGAGATGCCAGGGATTGACCCTCGGATTGTCGAACACGAAATTAAAACTTACCCCAACGCGAAGCCTGTTCGACAGCGTTTACGCACGGTAAATCCTAGGAAATCACCCACCATAAAGGCAGAGATAGAGAAACTATTGAAAGTTGGTTTCATCTATCCCGTTCCCTTGACGGAGTGGGTTTCAAATCCCATTCCGGTAGA
>LPNX010620174.1:10203-27126 GCA_001517045.1 Pseudotsuga menziesii | reverse complement strand
ATCCTGCCCAGCGTCAGTAAGATGGCCTTTAGGCCCAGTACCTGTATAGCATTGGTGGGGACTTGGCTCCCCACCTTCTCTATCTCTGGATAGCAGTATACTGCAATGTACTCATCTATAGTCAGCCCATGACCTGGCCCTCCACGGGCACGAAGGTTCACCGTCTCACCCTGCCGTGATAGACCTGTGATAAAATAGATATCCTCCACCTCAATGGTGAGGGGCATGCCGTCTAGCCAGAAGGACTCTGAGTTCGGATCCCAATAGTCTACAAGAATCTGTAGTAGTCCTGGTTTGGCCCTCAAGCCTCCTAGGCACCAAAAATTGTAGAGTCTGCATCTTCTTAGAGCCTCTTGAGCCATTCTGTCAGCCCTTACTGCTTCCTCTACATCACCATGCTCGCGTTCTCGCCACTCTAGCACCATCCTACATGAGAAGTTGACCAAAATGTCCATTAGATTCATAAAAATCTTAGGGCGCGGCATCATACGCGGCTGTTTTCAAAACAGCCGCGTATGTACGCGGTTTCAGGCCCCTTTTCCGCGTATAGACAGCCCTATACGCGGAAAAAACCTCGATATCTGCTTGGGCCGTGGCGCTCATGTAAGTTTGGCCATTAAAAATTCATTTGACCATGAAAAATTATAAAATTTGTATTGAAATGCAAGCTGAGAACATGAGTAAGTACCTAGAAGAATCGGTTGTGAATTCCGCCGGCTGGATCTCCTGGAATTTGCAGTTGAATATCAGAGCTCCAATGGGTAAAAGTTTCAAATGATTTATATTTTTTACTATTTATAGAAAAATTTTCAAATATTTGAAAATTTTTACCCCCTTTCCTATAGTTTTGACCGTTTCTAACCTTTTTGGACCATTTCTGACCTAATTTGTGATGTAGAAGACCGTTTTCAGTGATGTTTCAGCCTTTGGATTGACCCGTTCATACTGATCTCAGGTATAACGTCTATACTGGCATATAGGTTAGGTTCACCACCGTTTGCATTTTGCATGACCTTATGACCATGTCACTATATCCTTAGGTACGAACCCACTCTATTATGTCACGGAACCTTCTTGCTGCTATAGAAGTGGCATGATGTGAGTGGTAGAGACTCACCTTACATGGGTACCCTAGTTAGCGCCTTATTTGCGTTTGGTACCCATGCCGATGTTCCCCCTTTAGGGTGTGGGTGTCCATTGTATAGTATTGCCATGACATTTAGCAAGAGCCTCATACTCCTCTTGATCTTATCCTGGCCTATATCCCCCTGGACTCCCCTTATATCGAGTTGTGAATGCATTATCATGAGCTTTTCCTGTCTTATTGAGCTTTATGCCGGCTCCCCTAACATTGCGTTTCAGCCATATAGCCCGAGCTTGTCTCATGTCTAGCCATGCAGAGCCTCTATTTATATCTTTCGCAGCTTGATTCCCTTTTTTTACCGGGAGGGGATTTTCCCCCGAGTGTCGATATCCTACACATGTATCCTTGCATTGAGCATAGGTATGTTCCACTGCTTGGAACTAGTTTGTTTGCCTTTATGACACTCGTCTCCTCCTAGTTTGTAACTATAAAGCTAGTTTATTCTTTTTTCAAGCTTTTCAAATAATTGAAAAAGACCAAAAAAATCAAAAAACCAAAAAGCCGGACAAGAAAAGATATTATCTTCGGCAACTGTCGAGTCGTGTCGCCTTCGAACAGAGCACTGTATATCACATCCATTGGTTGGGTTATAGTTTGACTTTAGGAGCTGTACTCATTATCTGAGTTTTATCTCCACCGACTGGTTAAGCTTCCAGTCCCTATGGAGCCTCTATTGATGCCTCCTGCATCATAGAGATGTCCCAGTTTGTATATCGAGTCTATGCTGCCTTCATTCAGTCACCATACGCCGTTATGCTCTTGTTCGAAGGAAGTTGAAACCTGAGTCGGCCATTCCTCAGTTATCTTGACTTTGCATGTTGGCCATTCCCGGTACAGTTACTGGTTCGTGCACCTTATGATCGAGTTCTTCCATATTATACACCCTTGCTGAGTACCTCGTGTTGGATGATGGGAGATGCCTTAATGCCCTCCTTCCAGCGGATTTCATCCCATCGACTTCAGATCATTTATTCTGGGATTGGAGTCTAGAGTCATTTTGAGTGCCTTGAGACTTGCAGTCATCAGTGGCAGGTTCTCTCGCCATCGACAGTTTTGGGAATACATCAATGTCCCCTGATCGATGGATTCTCTCAAGTGTTCGACCTCAACATATTTATTCACACTTGTTAGTTTGCACTCTAGTACCTTGATTCCCATTTTCATTATTGGTGGGTGATCTCGCGTCTGTTAACGGTATACATCAATGACCGGTAATCAGACGATGGACTACTATGTTCGACCTCGACACCTCTATTCGCATAGTAGGACATGTACTCATAGCGGTTTGTGTAGAAGACCTTCCAGATTGGTGGCATCCACTATATGCTACCTCCTTGATCGTGCCAGTGTTCATGAGATTTCAGCTCTCGTGACTTGTTCCAGTATATGTCAGACATTTACAGCCACTATGGAGATCTTGATCTGTTATATATCTTCAGCCTATGTGGAGATCATTGTACTTTGCATATCTTCATCATGGAGATTCTGATCTATGTATATTGTACGTGGCGATGACCACATATGTTCTATCATGTTCCATGCCTATTCATGGCCATTGTACTCTTATGTATCCGGGACTGCTATGTGTATGTGCAGTTATATGCAGAGTTGTATTATGGTATTATGCTGATTGGGTGGTTGGTCTTCCATTTGGGTACCTTCATCACTTCACTTCTGGGATGGACTTATAATGTATTTCAGCCATCGTATAACCCCTCTGATCTCATACATTCGGGGGCATCTGTTATAGTGGATTTCACCACACTAGGTGAATCACACATTGTGTGGCCTTCCCCTATCCCGCTATAGACTCATTATTCCCTATGGACCATTTATTGTCTTTTGATGTATCATTGACCATCCCTAAAAACATTAGAAAAATGATATACGCGGCCTTTTCCCCGATAACCGCGTACATACGCAGATATTCCCTCTATAGTCGCGTACATCGGGATGTGTACATAATCCAAAACTGTTGGACCGTTCCTTGACTTGGATCTGACTCATATGACTCCTGGCCTTCCATATGCCTTGAGATCGCACGGATTCGACCTTTCAGTATCACTTTGGAAAGCTATATAAGGAACCATTGAGACATTGAAAGCATAAGAGAGAATTGAGAGTACCGAAACTATAGTCCATTGTTTCCAGAACTATACTTGAGTCGGCATCCCTTTGTCCCTTTGGAGCACTGTTGTGTTCTTCCCAAGCTTGCCTTTGTTAGTGAGCTTGCTATCGGAGTGATGGAGTATTGAGGTGGTGGAGGCCCAAGTGGGGGATTCAGTTTCTCTGGTTCGCAAACGTGCCGTCAGAGGTTGTCACTTGTAATCTCTGATTCATATTAATAGAAATATCTTTTCCTGTCCAGTAATGTGTATTGGAATGAATGTTGCATCCATCGGAATATGTCAAATGCTTATACATTATTGATTATATATGCTAGAATAGATCTAACACCATGAAATATAGTATGCTTGTATTGTTTACTTGTTGTTGAGGACGTGCTATAACAATTCAAGCTAAAGATTGGAAAGCTCAATGGGGATCTACTTCAACCGTCCGGAATAAGGTACGAGGTTCGATCCTTTAGTGTTAGATGTTTTTATTTCTACTGCATATTGGGAAAGATTGATTTCTGGAGTCTAGCTGTCTGTTGTGGTACCCCAAGCCATAGGAATTTCTCTCCGTAACAATTGGAACCAAGTGGTAGAAAATTCAAGTATGCATAGGTAACTAACCCATCCATGAGAAATGGACATTTCTCTACCACTTCACTAAATTTCCTCTTTGTTCGAGTGGATAGTTGAACTAACCATGATTTGTTATGTTTTAACTTCTTAACAACACAATTCTCAACAATTCTAGGAGTCATGTAACTATGAGTAGATCCAAGGTCAGTCAAAATAGAAACAGTTTGCTCAATAATATTACATTCAACTTCAACCACCGTTGACTGATGGTATGACTGACGGTCCTCTAGTGCTGAATAAATTCTGGGGACAGTCCTTGCCACTTGACCTACAGTTTTAGCTTGAATGTTGTGATATTTCCTTACATAACCATTCTCATATGAACAGTTCCTGCACTATGGTTTCCTCCACATCCCCAACATTGGAGTGGTTCTCTGATATCTTTTGGATTTCTTGGCCTATCTCCCATCACTCTAGTTGGCTTAGTCATTGCTTGTAATGTTTGTCTTTGTTGATTTCAGAAGCGAGAAGGTTTGAAACCTTTCTTCCTTTAATCAAACTTTTCCTTGTTTTTGTCCTACCAAGCCTTATGGTAATTAGGTTTTCCTTTGTTCTAATCATAGCATCACTTAGAATTCCCGATAGCCTCTTCTAGACTTATAGGTTCATCAAACTCAATTCTGTCTTTTTAGGACTAAGGTAATCCACTTAGAAAACATTGGATTTTCACTTTGTCATCTCATGTGCTTGACATACCTCAAAAACTACAAGAATTTTTTTGCATGTTCTTCCATGGTCAGTCGTCCCGATCTCAATGCATGGAACTCTTTAATCTTGTCATCATAGTAAGTGTCAGAGAGGTACTTCTGCTTGAAATACTTCTTGAGATGCTTCCACACGGTCTTTCTGTCATTAATATTTTTCACCTACCTGAGGTGCTCCCACCATATGGATGCTCTTCCATTAATATTGAAGATGGCTACCCTTGCCTTCATATTTCCATATTGGTCTTCGACTTGGAAATACGTCTTTATCCTAAGAAGCCAAGCTTCAGTTTCTTGACCAATTTTTACCTCACCATTAAAGGTAGGAGGCCTTGCCTTCTTAAATTCATCACGTGAATTGTTCCGGTAACGCCTCTTCCTCTTATCCCTATGAGATGAAGTGCTTGAACCCCCAGTGGATCCTTCAAAGTCAGATGATCCACTAGAAGACCTTTTTCTTCTTCTAACACTGCTCTTACTTCCTTCTGGATTTACTGCCCGATGCTCAGAGTTCATCTGCCTCTGGATGTCTGTCAAAATCTAAAGCATGGTTGCATTTAGTTGATTCTGCTCTTCCTAGGATTTAATCATTATTTCATTATCTTCTCTATAACTCTGCATTTGCACCCTTAGGCTTCTCATGGTGGCTGCAAAATATGGATGAGTCTCTTGATAACTCTTTCCGTTGGAATTTGTTTCAACATTTCCAACTCTAATGTTTTCACCCATAGCATCTGCCTCATTCTCATAGGGATCATGGGCATCATTCATACTGTAGTTTTTCATGGTTGGGCCAAAACCAAGTTTTCCAAACTGCACTATGACTCTTCAAAAATGTGTTAGCAAACATGTTTGCTAACTGTATAACAATTTCATAATTGAAATACATTGTTAGTGGCGCAACAATTGTATTGTAATTAACAGCTCTAAAAACTATTCACTTGGCCCATCTAGGCCCAATGTTGTAACCATTAGCTTTGATACCACAATGTAGCGTCCCCTCCCACCTTGGAGGATAAACATGACCTCAACTGCTCTGATACCACAATGTAGCATCCCCTCCTGCCCTGGAGGAGAAACACGACCTCAAATGCTCTGATATACCACAATGTAGCATACCCACTACTCTGATACAGCTGTGATAAACCACGATGTCCCTGAACCCGGTGTCCATACACCTCACTGATATGCAGAATAATTTAAAACTTCTCTTTATTACCTCGTTAACACAGTAATGGTTCCTGTAACATCCTTTACCATTCATTCATAGGCTTAGAAACCACTGTAACAGTTGTTCCTCCCTTAACGGATCCATTATGTGACCAGGAGCACATTTTCTGTACTGAACCTGTCCTTTCCACACTCTTCCTTATGCACTCCCCTTTCCACCTTGCTATATGGAATCCGGGAACCAAAAACATAATGTGTGATGGAGTCATTCAACCATTTTCACCTTCCACCTTTCGCCTTTATGCCCTTCTCCTACAAAACTCGAGAATCAAAAACTTAACAATAGACGGAAACATTCAGCCACTTTCTTCCTTTCACCTTCCACCCTTCCGATGCAGAACCTGGGAATCAGAAACGCAACTTTTGACGGAATCATTCAGCCACTTTCCTCCTTCCTCCTTTTGCCCTTCTTCCTTCCACTTCGGAACTCAGGAATCAGAAACATAACTTTTAATGGAATCATTTAGCCACTTTCCACCTTCTTCCCTTCCGCCTTTTGCTGCAAAACTTGGGAATCGGAAACATAACTTTTGACGGAATTATTCAGCCACATTCTGCCTTCTGCCTTCCTTTGCGGAACTTGGGAATCGGAAACATAACAATCGGCGGAAATATTTAACCACTTTTCTTCCTTCCGCCTTTTGCCTTTCTACCTTCCGTCGCGGAACTCAGGAATAAAAAAACCAAGAAATGAAACCTTTGTTTGTTCACCTTCCACAGATGGATTTCAGATCGCGAAAACCAACACTCTTCCTTGTTTCTCTTTCTGATTTCCACCTCCCGCCTTCCGCAGTTGGATTGCGGGGTGCAGAAACATACACTTTACCTTAGAATTTTTAGGCTCTTTTTCCACTTCTGACTTCTTCCTTCCGTAGGTGGATTTAGGGGTGTGGAAAACCGACATTATGCCTTTTCTTTCTCCTCTTTTCCACCTTCCGCCTTCCACATGTGGATCCCAAAGTGCGGAAAACCCACATTCTTATTTGTTGCAACTTCTCTCTTCCACCTCCCGCCTTCCATAGAAGGATTCCGGGGTGTGGAAATGCTTAAGTCGGATGCATCCTGACTCTGTAACCAGGATTATAGCTTCCATGATCATAAGCATAATACATTGAAACATACAAGGTTTATACAGATGCAAGTGCAAGAACATTCAATCAACAGTAAACTCTACTGAAAACATTAACAAGCATTCATCATATTCAACATATTTATAAACAATTACATTGCAGAAATAAAACAACATAATACTTAGCTTTGAAGATGAAGTTGTCCTGCAACTAGATATGTTGCAGCAACGTTCCACCCAACCATAGGCCAGTTTGTTCATTAATCTCTCAACACCACTGCCACCCCCAAGTTGGGAATGATTTCCACAAGGAACTAGGGAAAAACAGACTCACACATATCCAGAACACATCAACATAGTCAAGCCAACCTGCAGTTGGGTTTCTCAGACTGTCCACAGTCTAGCTGACCTGAAGTTGGGTTTCTTAGACTGTCCAACCAAGCCAATACACAATTGGGTTTATCAGGATGCAGGAAACAAGCCAAAACACTGTTGGGTTTCACAGGCTACACATCCAAGCCAACAAACAGTTGGATTTCTTAGACTGCACACAGTCAAACCAACATTCACATTAAGAACCAACCAAGCCAGTTAACATATGAGTTTCTTAGGCCACTCCTCCAAGCCATCTTAGTGCTAGGTTTCTTAGGTTGTCCAGCCAAGGATCACACAAGGCCAAATGCACATCAAGACACAACCAATCCAACGACCAGGTGGGTTTTTCAGGATGCTCAGGTAGTGGAAAGGTAGAATGACTAAGATAGTGGCTCATTCAAGAGCTAGGGACACCTCCACGATATCTATATGTCCTGGAATCCACAATACCTACACACCTAACACAAGGAAGCATCTTCTTCTCTACTCCATAGTCCCATGGGCTATGCCTTCCCTTCCATTGCTCTTCAGGGCGTGCATAGAAGATTCACCAACCACGCTTTATATTTTTGTGAGGTTCCTCTCTGCACTAGGTTTATCAAGCCCATTCCTTGTCTCTTCCACTCCTAAGTCTTGCATATATTTTAGACCCAAACCAAGGTGCACATCACAGCAAACCATAAGGAGACACAACAACACAGTTTTCACTCTGTAACATAGAGAAACAGGGTCTCATACCACTCTGTAGTTCAGGATATCACTGTACACAACATCTAGGGTTCAATATGAAATTGTCACACAGGAAAATGTTGCAAACCAACTTGTTTGCGACTCAGGATAGTGAACCATGCATAATCGATAATGGATCGGAATGACCAACAACATTTAGGTGAAAATGATGATTACTGACTGGGAACGCCTCCCTGCAATTACTTGCTTCAGAAGCCAAAACGTTGCTTCCCAGACTGCAGGTTACCGGCTGCGGGCATGCTCAGTCATGAAACCGAATGCCATGCCTTGCTCTTCCCAAGGCATTAACTGCCTCAACCGCTCTTCTGGAAGAATTGGATGATTGAGGACAGAGGACAAAAAGGTAGTTGAGGGTTTATGGGTTTTCCCATTGACATATGGTCTCACCCTATTGGCTTGGGAGTTTGACTAGATCCCTTCCCTATTCCTTGTGAAATCATGCCCCCATGTCTTTCATGTTGCAGTGCATATCTAGTTGTGGTATTTTTATTAATTGCATATTTACATGATATATCAAACATATATACCGTGATTGACTTAGCACTATACCCATCGGCAGCAACCTTGATCACCAATATAGAAAACACCAAATCATTGGCATGGTCTTGGCCTTGTGCTCCTCGCCATGATTTCCTTACAATATATACATCATATACAATTTTAATACCATGAGGTCAAAACCGGGGTGTTACAATGCAAGGCAAAGTTTGTTCCAACGAAATCCAAAAAATAATTTATCAATATGATGATATACAAGTTGATGGAAATTAGAAGTTTTGAAATTTGAAAGTGGGAAAATTTTCCAATAATATATTTATGACTTAACACTAAGGAGTGATCAAAATAATACCACAAACATTGATATTTCATTATATATCATCATTTAGTTTTATAGTTGAATTCATCTTATCTAGTTTTTAACAAATTCAGTAAATGTATTGATAATCTCCCTCAAAATGATTAAAAAACAAAAATTACATCAATGGATGGGAATACAAAATATTTAAAAGCATCCTTGAGGATTGGAAAAATTATAAAAGGATTTCCCATGGAAAGAAAGCACAAGGAGTGGACCCTCAAATTCTATATATGGAAAACAAACACAAAGGTAATAAATAATATATATTTAGTTGAATTCTCACTGAATATTTTTTCGAGTCATTTATCATCAATGGTTTAAGGTCTATATGACCAATATATAATAATATTCTAAGTTTCGTAGCCAGTTGCTTAAGCTTTTAACTTGTGGTTATTTATTATATTGTAATTTCTTAGTTTGCTAGTTGCTTAAGCTTTTAATATTATGATATTTTTGTAATTATTTATTTGATATGTTCTTAACTTGTTATTTTTATTTGATGTAATCTTTTGTTATCTTTATTTGATGTAATCTTTTAACACCAGTGACCTTCCATTGTGGTAAATTGTTAAACATAAATAAAGTTAAGATTTAATTTGTTAAACATGGATAAAGTTAACTAATATTATCTTGTGTAAGTATGAATTGACAAAAAAAAAGAATTAAAAAGCACACATATTTCCAATCGTGTTAGAAGCTACTCTATTAAAGGACATTTTGTAAAATTATTAATATACTGTCATTTATTATGCAAATATATTGGCTTAATATATGTTCTTATTATATATGGTTTTCTCTTATTTCATACAGTTAAATAATTATACTTAGTGAGCCACTTAAAGAATGGTTATGAAAGAATGGTTAAAGTTTTCCAATCCGGGTTTTTGATCATTAATTGCTAAATACATGTTTGAATTTTAATGTTTATGTAGTTGGAATTATTTATTCATTAATTGAAATATTTTATATTATTTTAGAATAATATTCGAATGAATGAGGGGGTATTGACAAGTTTTTAACCTATAAGTTTTTATTATATCTTTAAATGTTAGCAATTTTTGTATTTTATTGAAATTGTGTTGTTTAGAGTGAGGATGATGAGAGTTAAGATGAGTGAATTAAAAATCTATCAATCAATTTATGATGTCAAATTATTTTCACTTTCTTATATGTGTAGATATTTTCTAATGCATTGTTGTATACAAAGTTGACATTTCTTGAAAGTGACAATGTACCACTTGTTTATAGGCATAAAAAATGACATGGTAATTTTATAAATTAATTTAAAATCACATTATTTCATTATAATACATGGTTTTTTGTTTTCATGGTGTGAAATTTATTGAATGTTAGTATGTTAAAATTTTGTAATTGTATTTATCGATATATTTTTTTTCGTGATGTGAAATTGATTGAATGTTAATGTAGTAAAATAGACACATAGTAATAAGAAATCTCATTAATTATATTTAATTATTATAAAAATAATAATAATCATTAAATTAATAATTGGTTATAATTTTAATAACAACTATATTATTTGTTATTATTATTATTATTTAATAATGTAATAATAATAATTCAACACAAATTTAATGTTAACTTGATGTGGTCAATTCTCACTATCTCACTCGGTTAAGGTGTGGGTTTCGTTCGCAAGGTGAGCCGAGTTCAATACCTATAAGGATGACATAGTTGGGAGGAGGCACCAAAAAAATCTAGCCATGTTAAGGGTTGGTGTGACCCAGGCCGATTGTGATCCCCAGGTGATTTTGAAGGCTTAGATGCCCCTAAGATATGATTTCTTATCCAATGGTTGAAATGCTTTGGCCCCGAGTGACAAGAATTTCTAACAAACAAACAAACAAAATGTTGACTTGATGTGACACAACTTTGATGTTAACATAATGCAACTTGGAATTCAATACAACACGCCATTGACACAACATTAACTCAAGTGGGATTCTAATACAACACAATATAATTCAAAGTTGTAAATGAACACAAACATGACATCCACTAAATGAAAACAAACTAGATTTTCATGTAATGACAATGCAGTACAATGTCAATATGATGCCCTTTAATTGAATATCTAGGTTTGACACAAAGTTCCATTCTACAACCTTGAGACGATACAAAATACATTGATGCAAAGGTAATGCTAAGCATGGTTTTGGGGTGCATATGCAATGAAACTATGATCCACATAATGTCACTACAATGACACCGGCAAGGACATGTGTTGAACACAAAAACACTTGCCACACATGTTGCAATGCAAACATGATATAGCACACGACGCCCCCAAAAGCATCATGTCTAACATCATCCATATAATAGCATTTTTTAACACAAAATTCGACGGCTTAGATGTCATATTTTTGACATATTGTAGTCAGAAATTCGACAATCCTCTTTAGTTTTAAATGTTGGTTAAATTTTGGTGGTTTTCCAACAATGAAAACGCTTGTTGGAAATTCGACCAAGTTTGCTTCAGATCCGTCGAAAATTCGACTACAAATTCCAGTGCAGTGGTGTTCGAAATCCGACTACGTTTCCTTTATAGCAGTCAGATACCTGATGCATCCCCTCTGTCGGTAGTATAGCAACGTTGTCAGATTTAATGTAAATTCGACCACAATTTTCACTTCATAGAAGTCTGAAATCCGATGGCACTAGAAACTCCACTAAACTCTACAAACTTTTCCTATTTCATAGCTGCAACTTCGCTAAAATTCTGCCAACTTTTCCTATTTCGCAGCTGCAACTCCGCTAAAATTCTACCAACTTTTCCTATTTTGCAGCTTCAACTCTGCTAAAATTAAGCCTACTTTTCCTATTTCACAGCTGCAACTCTGCTAAAATTCTACCAACTTTTCCTATTTCGCAGCTGCAACTCCTCTAAACTCTTCTGATTTTTCCTATTTTCGCAGCTGCAACTCCGCTAAAAATATACAAACCTTTCTTATTTCGTGGTTGTGACTCTTCCAGATCTTTCTGATTCATGGTTGCAACTCCACTAGATCTTTCCAATTCATGGATGTCACTCCGCTAGATCTTTCCAATCCATGGTTGCGACTCCACTAATTCTTCAGCCACAATATTGTTATATGTCCACTAGTTTCTATCGGCCTGCTTCAGTCTCCACGAGGAATATTAGATGCTCATCTGATCATCATGTACTTGTGTCCTAGCATAGATGTACTTTATCCACTTGGTTGACAACGGCCAACTCACGGAAGCATGTGCGTATTTATATCCACATGATTAATGCGACCATGAAATAACGCCACCATGGAAGGATGATGACTCGGAATTATATTGAAAGGTACAGGTTCTAATCATAACCATAATTAGGCATAATTTGAAACAGAAGCAATAATAGTTAGGATTTGTCTACAACAACGACGATTTCACTCAGACAGTGTAGATTATGGGTGAAATCCTGCAACCGCAGATGGGCCCTCTAACATAGTTCCATATACAGATTCGGCAATCTTGTCCCATATCCCCACGTTGTCAATCAACCCGGCAGGCTCCACGTTGGGGGTGGCATAGTTAATGGAGCGTACGAAGGTTGGTGGGAACTCCATTGCCCACTCTCACGATCCTCTACCAAACTCACATATGAAACTATGTTTCCTATGCTATGAAACTCTGCTACGATGAGGAGGATTGAGGAGGATCGATCCCAGAAGTTTGTTCTGCCCAGCCCCAGATCCTAGCATGAGTTTGAATTCTCCCAACTCCTTCCCTCCTGTACCATCGATTTGAATCAGATCTCTAACAGATCCCAAGGAAGTTGGAGAAATGGTTACAGGTACTGTCATTCGATCCTTCTAACAAAGCAGAGTTCTTTCTTTCACTCCCTGCCTCATTTCCATCCATGCATCAAAACGACTGCACACACTTGAGGTTATATTCATCTTCATTGATTGGTGTGTTCTTGATCTTTGCATATGATGATGTCATAAAAAAATGCTAAAAGGGATACTAGTATTGTAAAAGATAAAATTGTGGAATAACACATTTGCAAAAAGCCTATTTTTCACAAACTTGAGCAAAAGCATGAAGAGAAGGAGGAGGGGGGGAAATTATGTTTTTGTGTTATATATACTATCTATAAAGAACTTGAAGCACTCCATAGTTAAGAAGCACTAGATGTTTTCCCTGAGTGTCCATATGACCAACCACAGCTCAGAATTCAATAAGTTGTGTTGTAAAATTCCTTCTGAACACTCAACTTTACGCCATTCAAATTTCTCTAATCCATTGGCCATTATGTTGGGTTGTGGTTAGGTTGAGGATGATAATAATCCAGTGACTAATGGGTTGGGTTGGGTTGGGTTTATTCTATTGGTGAGAGTTCACCATATTTATCATGGGTTCTATTCTTAAACCATTCTTGTATTTATGTTGGAAAACTCCTAAAATTACCACATTTTGAGCATTTTGATAAGAAAAAAGAATCCCATTTAATTTCTGTATTAATTGTTGTAATCACACAGATCACATAAGGTTACCCGTAGTACACATATAGACACATATATTCATACAGATACAAGAGACATGAACAAGTGATAGAATAATAGATTATATTAGTTAATGACATGAGGGTCCATACATACACAGAACTAAACCAAGTTCTTATCTGGCTCAACATCCTATTATATATGATTACAAAACAGTTATGAATAACTACTTGTCAGTTTGGTCAACTGACACGACCTTTGGAGGACAACCTAATCTTCGATTAGTCGGCTAACTAGTCTAGTTGGCTCACCGACTAGCTCCTCCAACATCTCCCCCAGGAACAAAATCTTTCTTCATCCTGAAGAAAAAGGGGTGGTAACAAAAATCTTTGAAGTAGATTTCTTTCCTTTGTTCTATCTTCATGGGCTGTGCAGTCTAATAGATGGTCATTTCTGTACACATACTTCAACTATGGCTTCTGCTGTAATGGTCACTTGGTGCTGAAATTTTGCCCAACTGCGGAGAGCTCTCTGGATATCTATAGTCAAGGTTGTAATGTTGGACAAGGTCGAAATTTTCTCCTGAATTGAAAGATCTAAAATATTACTCATGTCGGACCCCAAAAATTGGGATTTTTCATCTACTATGTCCATCAACCTTTACATTTGTGGACAGATTGTGTCCATTTTGTCGATGCTTGGAAGAGCCTGATTCACCCACTGATGAGCTTGTTTATCTAGCTTCTCTAGCTGCGTTGTTTCCAATACAATCTTCTCTTGTATTGTGCTCCGCATTGCTTCATCAAGACCCTGTTGATTTTCTAGTGTCTTGATATGTTCATGGGTTTCTTGAGCTTGCTGAAATACTTGACCATAGTGGGTAGACCAGTTGCGCAATACTTCTTCTATAGTGACTGACTCTTCCAGATATTCTTGCAGTACCTTATGTGCTTCTGAGAATGTTGTGTATTGCTGTCCTAATAATACAGATGTTTCTTCTTTTCGTTCTTCTTTCTTGGCCTGTATTTTTGCCTGAAGGTTCAACACAACACTTTTCAGGAGCTGGTAAGCTCTTTCTAGTGGTTTGTCATTGTCGGTCTCATTTTCTTCTGGTAAAAATGTATGAGTCAAGTTCCTGCATTTGATCAAGAATTCGACTTGTTCTTCTTTCAGTCTATCTATTTGTTCTTTTTGGATTTGAATTCTCGGTGTAGATTCCTTAGTGAGTGTTCCCAATAGCTGACCCAATTCTCCATCTCTAAGTTTTGGTGTGTCGACTGCAGTAGTCGACCCTAGTTGATGAAGGTGGATAACCATTGGTATCTTTTGTGTCTGTTGTTGCTCTTTTTTCTTCTTTTCTTTTCTTTTTCTCTTATGTTTGGAATGACAGACCACTATTAATCATGACGGCACTGATGTTGGTTGATGCTACTGCGTTTGATGCTCTTCATTCTGCGGGTTCTCTGTCGATTGGACTTCTGTTATGGCAGGGTTAGCTGGATGACTTACATGGGTGGTACTTGTGTTTTTCTGTACTTCCAATGGTGGTGAAGATGGTGGTTCTAGATTTGGCGGAGGTTCTGAAGCTGGTGGTGGTGATGGGGGTGATGAGTGAGCTAGGGTCACTGGGGTAGTTGGGATGCCTTCTGTCGATATAGGATTTTCGACTTCTGGTTGTGGGTCAATGGGATCATCAGATTCGATAGGGTCGAATATTTTATCAATGTTTTGGTTGATTTCTAGTGCATCACCCTAATCATCGTCCTCTAGGTGTCTGATCAATTCATTGGCTGGTGTGAAGGTTGGTGTGAAAGATGAGGTCCGTGCTGTGACAACTTGGGATGATTTGTTAGGATTTCTAAGAAATGTCGATTGAATGACTCCCATTACTTTCGGTGGAGGTGAGGTTTAGGTGGTTTGTATAGTGATACTTTGTTGGGAAGGGCTCGACTCGACGAGTTTATGAGTGGTGGTGATCTACTGGGATTTGAGAAATAGGTCAGGTAACTTATTGATGAACTATTGGAGGTTGACACCTTTGTCTACTTTCTCCTTGAGTGTTTTTGACATTTCACTTTTGAACAAGTCGGCAAGACTGATGTTGGTCGACACTAGCATCTCTTCCTATATTCTTTGGGTTGGGGATGGGGGTGGGGGAGTTGAAGCTAAATCAATGGTTTCTACTGTAGAAGGGTTTGTAAGTTTTACCTTGTTAGATTTGGCTTGCCTTGTCTCTTCTTCGACAAATTGTTTGAACTGTTCCTCGATGGAGACTTTGTTTTTAGCAGCGTCTATCAAGATGTTGGTTTCCTTTGCATATAATTCATCCTCATCCTCTGATCTATCTTGGAGGATAAGCGTGTGCTTCCCTTTTCCTTTTGTTGTACTTTCTAGGCATTTCTGAGACTAGGTAATTTCTGCATCTATTTATCAGATATTCTTTTTTGTCAGTTGTTATTCTGGCTTCTCTGTCTCTGTTTCTTCCGGCAACGGAACTAATGTTGTAATCACACAGATCACATAAGGTTACCAATAATACACATATAGACACATATATTCATACATATACAAGAGACATGAACAGGTGATAGATTAACACATTATATTAGTTGATCACATGAGGGTCCATACATACACAAAACTAAATCAAGTTCTTATATGGCTCAACAGCCTATTATATATAGTTACAAATAAGTTATGAATAACTACTTGTCAGTTCGGTCAACCGAAACAACCTTTGGAGGCCGACCTAATCTCCGATTAGTCGACTAACTAGTTTAGTCAGCTCATCGACTAGCTCCTCCAACATTAATCAAATGACCATATACTGCTGGAATACGTTTGGACAACATTAAGTTGAAATGTTGTACACTAGCTATCATTTTCATTGTATTTGGTACTCTCTGCATGTTGATATCAAGATTTAACTATAATGTTTATTTTAATTCATGATTCATGATCTAGCTTGATTAATGTTCTTTTTGTTTTGTTCTTGTTTTTGCAGCGCATCCAAAAGAATAAGATGGTGCAAGAATGGACATTGTGCATTCAAGTGAAATGTTATCCCAACCCTGGGCAGACAACAATAGAATATGTCCTGTGTGACAATGTTTTGAATGAGGTTATCCATAGAAAAAGAGAAATACGTGGAACAACAACGAACAACGAAGCTTACTACATTGCTCTTATAGAAGGGATAAAAATAGACATAATGTACAGAGCCAATGGCATATCTGTCTACACCAATTCTGAACTTGTATGTAGGAAAATGAAAGGAATCTACCATGTTAGAAAAGGGATTTTAAAACTGGTTCATGCAGAAGAAAGAACCATTGCTGGCGAATTCCAGTTTTTTTACGATCTACCACCATTCAGATATTAATAGGATGTCAGTTGAAATAACAGTTGGGGAAATGTCAACTCCAAGTGGGGGTGTGAAAAATGAAATGGTATCAACATCTGTTGCAGCAAATTTTAGGCTTGCACATTGTTACACATCTTCGATATGCGTATTTTTTTCGTTATAATTGTTTTGGTGTCACTCATGGTGTGGCTTTTTCAATAATG
>LPNX010620163.1:4901-49764 GCA_001517045.1 Pseudotsuga menziesii | reverse complement strand
TACATTTTATCTAAGACTAAATATGGTTTACAAAATTGCAAATAGATTTATTTATAAAATTATATAAGATGATTTATCTTGTAAGTTTATTTTATAAAGTTCATTATACTCCATTCATAACATTTTGAAATGTATAATATATAAGACTCCCGTTATTGACATTTTGCAATGTATAAAATATATAAGACTCCCTTTATTGACATTTTGGCCAACACACTTAACGATAAGGGTGTGCGATCTTAGTGCTTTATATATATATATATATTTTTGGAGCTTGGGCCAGTGGGGTTTAAAGATAAACCCATAAACAAGAGTCCAACCAACCGACATGGAGTCGGTGTATTATGTTACCAACCAAAGAAGTGTGGACGACTCAAGGTGATTGGTCTTCTCCTACACTTACATTTCGTCGTTTCATTTGAAAGGAACTTGACCCAAAATTTTGGAACAACTCTTTGTAGTTATACAATTAATGGGATCCCTATCCCTAAATGTATATTAATGTCGGGAACCTCTTCCCTCTACCCTTTTAAACCTTTTACAAATTTTTGAAAACTAACCTAACGACCGTGGCAACCAAAGCATAAGAGTGAGAATAGACATCTAATTATTCCCACCCCCGCCAACAATTAATTAATAATTGTTCAAGTTCTATAATTAATTCAGATCCTTTCTTTCGTTGTTTGGTTAATGTTAATTACTAATCCGAGCGAGAGTCTATAGATAGAGGAAACCAATCCTGCCACTTTATTGCCAAATAGAAAGCGATACGATGGCAACTTAGCAGCACTGTCCTTACCACTTCTTTAATATAAATGAATCTCTTTACTACTATTCATTTATCTATCTATATATATAGTGGCTGCCTGCTTAAGGAGTAGTAAAATGCACTAAATCCTTCCAACAAAGCTAAACAGGATCTAAGTAATAAATGGATCGAGTGTCCCGAAGAAGGCTGTAATCTCCAATGGGTAGTATAAGTAGGGAGGCTCATGTTTTCGTTGTGATTATGTGATTACTTTACACATTTGGCATGGGCATATTCCATTAATCTATTCTTTTGAAAATAAAGTAAACAATCTTATTATAAAAGTTTTTTTTTTTTTGAATATAATCAAAATTTAAATATATTGTAAAGTACAATTTTTTTAAAGATCAAAACTGTAACGCTTCATCTCGGAAATCTTAGAAATACTTTATTGTATGCTACATTAAATCTCACAATACTGAAAGAACAAATAAATTGAAGTTTCTTTTTCCAATTTCTTCTGGGCCGGATTGACAAACCTTTTAATATAGCAGCAGACTTTTCTGTCAGTACCGAAAATAAATTAAATCTATGATTCTACGTGTAAAATTTAACATGAAATCATAGAGAACTGAAAAATGAATAAATCTCGGAATCTAAGTAAATATATAGTTAAAAGTGGACAAATCACACAGGCCAAACACCGTGAGTGAGCAATTGGCCGACAACCCTAGTGATTCAAAAGTAGTAAAAATATTTCCACATAAACCTACCGTTCCCTAGGCAGCAGATTATTTTTAATAGCTAGTTATGCCGCTGGGGCTGCTGGTCGTGTATAATAATGCTGGAAATAATAATAATGCTGGAAATAAGCTATTTTACTAAATCAATTTCAGAGTTCAAGAACCCGGCAGATAGATCATATTCTTCTGACACTAGAGAAACAAGAATAACCCAACGAAGACAGACAGAACCCGCCCAATGAATAAATATTGGCTCCCCAGGGTCGGTCTGAACCTGTTCATATCGTTTTTTAATAAATATTGAAACTATAGAACCCTTGAGGCTAACGGGCAGGTTACACTGGCTGCTTATGGTTTATCTCCCTTTTGCTTTTCTTCCAATATTCTAATTGATTATTGACAATTATCCAAGCGTGCTAGTGGTTATAATAATACCTACTGTTCTTTGATTAGCTAGTTAATTAGCCTTCAAGCCGATAGCTAATTAGGCTTTAATGGGCATGCTTGTTTCAATGACCATGGATGATGGTAATGGGTTGTGTTCATCCCTAGATGTTATAGAGCAGCACCAGCTCGCCATGCTAACCCAACAACGTCACTTTTTAATCTGATCGGGGATTAGAATGGAGCTCTGAGTTCTATTTTTTTCCCATTTTCAAGAAGCTTCTCACTTTCTCTCTCTTTTTTTTTTTGGGGTTGATAGAGCAGCATATTTCTAGAAGGAAAACCTCCTTTAATCAGGAAGCCTTATGCGACCATGCTGGAAGTAAGTTGAAGAACTTCTGTGTAAAAGATATAAAACTAGGCTAACGTTATGACTGAGTAACATGATCTGGATTCTGGAAGAGTAACATGAACGAGATCAATTGTATCGGATTTTTCAATAAAATTTGTAGTTCTTGCTATATGTTTGAAAGTTTTCTTGAATCCTAATCAAGAAAAGAAGATCTCTTTATTATAAATTTAACATATATAAATACTTTTTTATGCATTAAAAATTAATAATCATAACAGCTAGTAAGTTAATTACAATTAAGAATGAAATAAAAATATACATGCCTGATCCTCGATATTGTGCACCTTCAACATATATAAATATAAAACTACTTTTTTTATCCATTAATAATCATAACAATTAGTAAGTTAATTACAATTAAGAAAATAAAAATATACATACCGGATAATCACAAGAATCCTCATATTGTGCAAATTCACCTTCACGCGTCCCAATCAAGAGCCGCGATCATCTCCTCTTGTTGTAGCAACTGATTTGATTTGTTCCAGATACCTCGTTGAAATCTTGTTTCGTTTATTTCCTTTTTTTTTTTTTTTAGATTGCCATCACAGTTGGAGTTGACTGCAGT
The DNA here is from genome assembly GCA_001517045.1 of Pseudotsuga menziesii. NCBI lineage: Eukaryota > Viridiplantae > Streptophyta > Pinopsida > Pinales > Pinaceae > Pseudotsuga > Pseudotsuga menziesii. Next base: position 46,909 of record LPNX010620163.1, on the reverse strand, counting down.
TTGCTCTTCAAATTAGGGTTTTCAATCGTAATCTTTAAACTTTACAGGTCTTTGTTATGGATGCCCGTAGTCATTTGACTAAAGCTTAAGTTCCAATTTTTAAGTTAAATTTTCTTGGTTTATTAACTCTGAAATGACAAGGCAGATACAGTAGATGCACGTGAAGAGTCGAGAGACCGAGACCATCAGGGTTTTAGGTTTGAATGTAAATGGGCAAGCTACCTTTGGGCTCCGGTTTGAATCCCGGTGAGGGAATATATTTGGTAGACATAAAGCACAATTTCCATTGTAAGGCAGATTAGCTGTGCAGTGCAATGCAATGCCTTGCCTTTTAATTCAAAGAAAACTTGACGAAGATATATTATTGTGGGAAGATACGTAAATTAAATATATATATTTAATTTAAATTTAATCTATGCACAAATAATACCATTTGACCGGACTGGTCTTCCACCACCGCCCATTTCTAGCGCCACCTGTAAAGCTAATAAAGAGTAAGGTGCAGATCTGCATGCCCATATTTGTATGCTTCCCAGATGGCAGCTAAAATCATTCTCTGTGGCCCAGATGGAACATAACCCTATCGATGGCATGCATGCTACCCAGATGGCACGATAAACCATATTGGAGGCCTCTACAACACTCCAATCGCATGCCCCTGCATTGCTGCACTTGCATGGCCATCTTGCATGCAGCCTCAACTGACACATTTAACCATGCCAAAGATCTCTAGAACACTCCTCGAATTTTATTTCATAATAATATATTTAATATTTTTTTTTTTTGGTCCATTTTAACGGATTCTAGGATGGGGCGTAGCTCCCTTTCTCTCATTTTTCTTTTTTCTTTTTACAGTGGAGTTCATCTGGCCCCCTTTTTTTTTGTAGTGGGCTGCGAGCATTGTGGTATCCAGGCGAAAAAATCTTTTAGAATTGTTGGAATTGCTTCGATTTTGGCTGTTTAGACGCTGTATTCTGCTTCTGAGTGAAAGGTTGAGCTGAGAACATCGATTTACTGTCAAATTTGGAGCAAATTGGCGGTATTTTACTTATATATATATTTTTTTTTTCTGCTGGGTTTTTATTTGCTTTTGCTCTTCTATTTTCTTTTACCCTTTGGATGTAGCTAAGAGTCTGTCGAGCTCCAGAAGCTGCTAATTCTGTGGCGGAACGGAGATATCTTGAAGGATTATTGTTGTTTCTTGATAATATCATTCTTCTGTTGCCCGTAGACTGATTGAAAGAAAAATACAAGCTCTAACAGCATGTCAAGTCTGGTTAAAAAGCTTGTATGACCTAATTATACATTACAGAATAGGGATTTCTAAAGTTTATTAGTCTAGGGAAGATTTAAAGTCCGAGAAACTTCTTCCAGGCTAATATTGATAATTTCCAAAATTTCAGTATGGTCATACGTAGTTCTATCCCAGGCTTGTTAGTGCTGAAGAATAGCAATTGATGATGAACTAGAAATACGATTTCCACAAATATTCTCTGCAAATCCTAAATATTGAAAGATGGTTTAGGGTTTGTTTAAATTTCCTGTCAATTCTAGAATTGTTGTCTTAACGAATTTCTGAGAAATTCACCATTTCGGCAAACAATATGGTTTGATTTCTGCAATTAAGCAAGTTGTGAACCATTGGAACTTTCAATATTTTTTATACTCAGAATTTCAGAGATACAGGTTTTTGAAAACTGTGGGGAAGATTCCCATACGTTTCTGAGAATGAAATAAAAAGTTCTGGTGATGATATTTGATTCATTCTATCTTATGAAAGGAATTTTTCTGTTCTCATTCTACAGAAATCTTAAAACTACATCACCTGTAAATGATTTAGTTTTTATTTATCATTTATCAGGAATTGTATGTTTCTCTACTGAATAATAGATTACTATACAAAACCTAACGACTGCTAGAAACCCTCATTTTGCAATGCACAACTTCGAGTTTTGAATTTGCTTCTTTATGTGAGATTTTGGTTTTTATTCCAACATTCAGCAAGTAACCTATTGAGAAAAGCATTCATTACTCATAGTTTTGATAATGTTAGCTTTGTATAGTTTCCTTACTTGTTTCACATTCAAAGAAATTGCTGAAGCTCTTGTTTTTTGAAAACAAAATTAACACGATTATCCTAGCGTTCTTTTGTCTTATGAATAAATTGCTGGGACATGATTATTTGAAATTAATTTTGGTTGATTCTAAGATTGGAATTCTATAATTTGCTTACTCAAAATTAATTGGTTATTCGATCAATGGAATTTGAAGTAATTTAGTAGATGCTGAGAAACGAATATTAGTATGAGTTTTGTGTGATGAAAAATCCCAAGAAACTTAGTCTGGTGAAAATATAGAAACATGAAACTTCCTAAGAGTCAGGTTTTTAAATTCTAAGCATTACTAAAATATCCTCTCATTTTAATTCATGAGATTGTTGAAACAGGAAGAATCTGACACAGGTGCATGGAAACAAACATGATTGTTGCTTACTATTTGTCTTTCTGAGAAATTCTCTGTTACTCTCAAACTTAAGAAATGAATCTGAAATATTGAAGCCATTTTTTATTATTGCTTTTTGAACAGTCGTTTACATGTTTTCCTAATTGAAAAATGCTTCTTTGTTCATTCTGCATTCTAAATTCTAAGATTTTTATGCTTCATTAAGAAACAGTTATTAATGAGATGGGTTGCTGGATCGAAATGAAGTCCATCCGCGTTGCAGCGTTTTGGACGGTTCCAGGTTATTTTTTTTAAACACTCTCTTGCAATATATATATATATATATATTTGAGATATGCTTCTCGGTTTCTTTTGAACAGAGAAAAGAAAAAAAATACAATGTAGCGAATAGTTAACAGTACTTTGAACTTCGGCGAATATTCGTATAGCATTTTTTTTTTGTATTTATAAGATGTTTTTTTTTTTTTTTTTATCTATTTAGGTGTGAGTAGGCCTGAAGGTCTCAGTGTTTGAGCCTTTGGCTCTGATACCATTCTGTAGTGCTATGCCTAACGGGTAGAGCACCGTGTCCAATTCTCTGTAATGTTCTCTATCAAAACATTTAGATTGTATTACAGATTTATATCCAGGTCTGTTCTATAAATTTTATAGACATATGTAAACACAAGTATGAACTGTAAACATATTCAAGTAAAAATTTCAAGCTGTACATGTTGAGAACTTCATGAATTTTATTTTTATAAACTAGACAATAATACCATACATAAATTTAAAATATACTTATCTGGAATTGAAATACCTAGTCCATCGGTCGTAGTAAATCCAAGATTTTGCTGTAGACTTGTAGGCTCCTTCCTCTCCGAGCTTTCCGTCCAACCAACCGAGCCTTGATTAACAACATGATGTGCCACCCTGTCGACCAGCTCTCATCATGTGCTGGCCCTAGGAAACCCATGGGTTTCCTAGCCCCCGAGCCCACAGACCAATAATACCGAGAGCAGCTTCCTCTCCATTCTTTATCTTCTGAGTTATTTACAAATATACTCATCCTTGAGTTGTCCCCCTCCTCAATTTTATGCTCCGTCATTTTTCCACAGATGCATAGTCTAATCCCCCCTGAAATCCCCAAAATTCACCCTCCTTATACCTCCTTCCCCCACCGCCTTCCTTCTTCCACCTCCCCTTCTTCCACCGCCTCTTTCGTTAATTTATGTTATTCTATTCTTGGGTAGTGTAGTAAAATTTTTGTTTGACATGTGTTATTTTTCTTAAATGGTATGTCTTACCCAACCCTAACCGAATGTCCTAGAATTTTTTTTACCAATGTGGCTTGCTTAAGTTTATATTGAGCGGTAAGGTAATGGTTTTGTTAATTATTATTTATTATTAACTAAATAATTAATAATTAATAATTAACCTTAATAATACGAAACAATAATAATAATTAGAAGTAAAATGATAATTAACATTATTAACCAACAATTAATCAATTGTAATCTAATGATTAATTGCTCGGAGTGATAGCTTTGTTTATTTTTAATTAAATAAAAGAACTTACATTAATATGGGGCATTACAGTCTTCCATCCATTCAGGATTGTTAGAGGTATGTGCAGGATTGTTAGAGATATGTGCAGGCTTTCAGTTATGAAAACAGCATTGGCTTTCATTTGATACTGATAATAAAACATGGCAAGCCAAATGAGTTTTGGACCTAGTACATGTTGATTTGCATGGTCCAATGAAAACACTTACAATATATGGAGATAAGTAATTCCTATTACTGGTTGATGACTATTCAAGGAAAATTAGGGTTTATTTTATGCATAATAAGTCAAGTTGTTGTTCAAATTTTGTAACATGAAAAGCTTTGGTAGAGAAACAAACAAGTAAACAACTGAAAGCTTTAGGATATGATAATGGAGGTGAGTTTGTTTCAACTTAGTTCAAATAATCTTGCAAAAGGGAAGGTATACATAGGCGGTATACCACTCCATACACTCCACAACAAAATGGAGTCATGGAAAGGAGGAATAAGATAGTTGTGGAGATGGCAAAGTGCATGGTGCATAGCCAGAATGTACCATAGCCATACTGGGAAAAACCAGTGAATGTTGTGGTTTACATCCTTAAAAAAACTCCTTGTAAATATTTGTAGGATATCACTCCTGAGGATTCATAGTTAGGTAGAAAACCTTTTGTAAGATATTTTTTTATTTTCAGTTGTATTGCTTTTGCAAATATTCCCAAGGAAAAACGTTCGTAATGAATAACTGGATGTTTCTACGAACAAAATTGTGATTAATAGAGATGTTTTAGATGAGAAAATATCATTCTTCTGTGATGATGGTAAATCTATGGATAGTAATAAGTAGTGTATGGGAAATTGTTGCTCATTCAAGAACAAGTTCTGGTGTTGAATCAAATAGGACTCAGAGCCGGAAACATCATAGGAGTCAAGTTCCAAGGAGGGGTTTGGTGAAGAAGAGGGGGATTCTCAATCTTCACAATAGAGAGGGATTCTTGATCTTCATAGCAAGACCAAGAGGGCCAACAAAGGAAATGGAAATGGTATTATACCATGATGGAAGGATATTGAGAAGATGAGTTGCCAAAGGCACTGGAAGGAAAGACTACATGATTGAGGAAACAAATTGTGCAAGGCAGTGAGCAGATAATTTTTTTTCTAACTTCTGTTTTTTTGTGCCAGGTATTTGAACCTAGCACATTTAAAGAATCCAAAGGAAAATTTGAATCAGAGGCTGCCATGAAAGTGAAATATGATGCATAGATGAAAAGCAAGACTTGGGTCTTGCCCACATTGCCTCTAGGGAAGAAAGAACTTGGTTGTAAATGGATTTTAAAAGTCAAATATAAACTAGATGGTTCTTAAGACAAATACAAAGCTTGTCTTGTTTCCAAAGCACATGCATAAGATGAAGGGTTGTACTGTGAAGAAATATTTTCACCCACAGCGAAAATGGTAACTTTTCAACTAGGTATCTCCATTTTTGCTCATTCTGGATGGAAGATATACATATGGATGTTAAAAGTGCCTTGATGTAACCGCAAGGGTTTCATTTTTTTGGAAAGAAACATTTGGTTTGTTGGTTGGTAAAGTCCTTGTATGGATGATAAAGTCCTTGTATGGACTCAAGCAGGCTCCTCAAGCGTGGTATTTCAAACTTGATCAATACCTTAGAGATTCTAGAGTTAGAAAAGCCTATTATGAACCCACTTACTACGTCAAAAATAGTGACGATGATATATTGATCTTATTTTGTCTATGTTGATGGTCTTCCCATCACCAAAAGCAGTGCCAACAAGATTCAACAGGTGAAATTTGATATTTGATCTATTTTTGAAATTACTGATTAAAGCCTGCTTCATTATTGTTTAGGTGTAGAATTTTTGCAATCTAAGCATGCTATCTTTTTATCACAAGTCAAGTATGCCAAAGCACTCTTCAAAAAATTTAGAATGACTGAATGTAATCCTACATCTACACCTATGGAAGTTAGCATAAAACTCTCAACTTACAGGGACTCACCACTAGTCAACGAGTCATTGTATTGGAAATTGGTTGGTAGTTTGATTTATCTTAATACCACCCAATCAGATCTATGTTTTTAGTGATTTGTCTCTTTCTCAATTCATGTCTAACCCTAAAGAGTTACATTGGCAAGTTGAAAAATGAGTCATCAATATTCAAAGGGACCCTTGACTTTGGCATTCATTATCAGAGATATGTTGACTCCATGCTAGCAGAGCATATTGATTTCAATTACGCTGGATCAGTTGATACAAGGAAGTCAGAAACAGGTTATGTGTTCACTCTTGGTTTAGGAAGGTAATTTCATGGCAAAGTAATCTACAAGCTACAGTTGCCTTATCCTCCATTGACAAAAAATACAAGGCAGATTTCAGTACAGGTTGTGAGGCAATGTGGTTACGAAGAATATTGGTCGATCTTCAACTTGACCAAGTAGTGATAACCTCACTTTTCTATGATAATCAGAGTGCTTTCAAAATGGAAAAAAATTTAGTCTATCATGCCATAACTAAGCATATTGAAGTTCATCACAATTACATCAAATAGTTGGTTGACAATGAAGACATTTTCCTTTATTATTGTCCTACATCAAAGAAAATATTGACATAATGACAAAACCACTTGGTAATGATAAGTTCACTCATCATGCCATGTTGTTAAAAAGAAAGCTAACTCCAGCTATATTTTCATAATGGTGTAATGAGCTAACATATAAGCTTTCACTCATAGTGCCATGTTAGAAGGAAAGCTAACTCCAATTAGATTTTCATCATGGTGTAATGTATTTGATGACAATGTGGCAGTGTTAGATGGAAGACTACTTTATGAGAACTAACACACATTAGCTTTTACTCACCGTGCAATGTTTTAAGAATGAAAGCTAACTCCAACTAGATTTCCATCATGGTGCATTATGATTGATGACAATGTGGCTGTGCTAGATGAAAAACTACACTATGAAAGTTTACACACATTAGATTTCACTCACCGTGCAACAATTTAAGAATGAAAGCTAACTTCAGCTAGATTTCCAAGACAACCCAATGTGATTGATGACAATGTGGTTGTGTTACATGGAAAACTACCTTATGAAAACTAACACACATTAGTTTTCACTCATCGTGCCATGTTGTTAAAATGAAAGCTAACTCCAGCTAGATTTTTATCATGGTGTAATGATCTAACTCACATAATCTTTCCCTTATAGTGCCATGTTGTTAGAAGTAAAGCTAATTCCAGCTAGATTTCCATCATGGTGTAATGTATTTGATGACAATGTGGGTGTGTTAGATGAAAAACTACCGTATGAAGACTAACATACATTAGCTTTACTCACCGTGCAATGTTTTAAGAATGGAAACCAACTCTAGCTATATTTCCATCATGGTGCATTGCAATTGATAACAATGTGGTTGTGCTAGATGGAAAAATATCCTATGAAAGCTTACACACATTAGATTTCACTCACCATGCAACGATTTAAGGATGAAAGCTAACTCCAGCTAGATTTTCAACACGGTGCAATGTGCTTGATGAAAATGTGATTGTGTTAAATGGAAAACTACCTTATGAAAACTAATACACATTAGTTGTCACTCATCGTGCCATGTTGTTAAAAGGAAAGCTAACTCTAGCTAGATTTCCATCATGGTGTAATGAGCTAACAAATAAAAGATTTCCCTTATAGTGCCATGTTGTTAGAAGAAAAGCTAACTCCAGCTAGATTTCCATCATGATGTAATGTATTTGATAAAAATGTGTCTGTGTTAGATGGAAAACTACCTTATGAAAACTAACCGACACTAACTTTATTAATTGTGCAATGTTTTATGGACGAAAGCTAACTCTAGCTAGATTTCCATCAAGGTGCATTATGATTGATGACAATGTGGTTGTGCTAGATGGAAAACTACATTATGAAAGATAACACACATTAGAATTCACTCACTGTGCAATGATTCAAGGATGAAAGCTAACTCTAGCTAGATTTCCATCACGGTGCTATGTGATCAATGAAGATGTGGTTGTGTTGATGGAAAAATACCTTATGAAAGCTAACACACATTATCTTTCACTCATCATGCCATGTTGTTAGAATGAAAGCTAACTCCAGCTAGATTTGCATCATGTTGTAATGTATTTGATGACAATGTGGCTATGTTGGACGAAAAGCTACCTTATGAAAGCTAACACACATTAGCTATTACTCACTGCACAACGTTTAAAGAACGAAAGCTAACTATAGCTAGATTTCCAACATGGTGAATTTTGATTGATGACAATGTGGTTGTGCTAAATGAAAAATTACATTATGAAAGCTAACACACATTAGATTTCACTCATCGTGCAATGATTTAAGGTTTAAAGCTAACTCTAGCTAGATTTCAATGACGGTGCAATGTGACAATGACGTTGTGTTAAATAAAAAAACTACCTTATGAAAGATAACACAAATTAGCTTTCACTCATCGTGCCATGTTGTTAAAAAGAAAGCCAACTCCAGCTAGATTTTCATAATGGTGTAATGAGCTAACACATATAAGCTTTCACTCATAGTGCCATCTTAGAAGGAAAGCTAACTCCAGCTAGATTTCCATCATGGTGTAATGTATTTGATGACAATGTGGCAGTGTTGGATGGAAATCTACCTTACGAAATCTAACACACATTAGCTTTTACTCACCGTGAAATGTTTGAAGAATGAAAACTAACTCTAGATAGATTTCCATCATGGTGCATTGTGATTGATGACAATGTGGCTGTGTTCGATAAAAAATTACACTATGAAAGCTTACACACATTATATTTCACTCATCGTGCAACGATTTAAGGATGAAAGTTAACTTCAGGTAAATTTTCAACACTGCACAATGTGGTTGTGTTACATGAAAAACTATGTTATGAAAGCTAACACACATTAGCTTTCATTCATCGTGCCATGTTGTTAAAAGGAAAGCTAACTCCAGCTAGATTTCCATCATGGTGTAATGAGCTAACACACATAATCTTTCCCTTATAGTGCCATGTTGTTAGAAGGAAAGCCAACTCTAGCTAGATTTTCATCATGGTGGAATGTATTTGATGACAATGTCGCTATGTCAGATGAAAAACTACTTTATAAAGGCTAACAGACATTAGCTTTACTCACCGTGCAATGTTTTAAGAATGAAAGCTAACTCCAGCTATATTTCCATCATGGTGCATTGTGATTGATGACAATGTGGTTGTGCTAGAAGAAAAAATACACTATGAAAACTTACACCCATTATATTTCACTCACCGTGCAACAATTTAAGGATGAAAACTTACTCCAACTAGATTTCCAACACGGTGCAATGTGCTTGATAACAATGTGGTTGTGTTACATGGAAAACTACCTTATGAAATCTAACACACGGTAGCTTTCAGTCATCGTTCCATGTTAAAAGGAAAGATAACTCTAGCTATATTTCCATCATGGTGTAATGAGCTAACACACATACGTTTTTCGTTATAGTGCCACGTTGTTAGAATAAAAACTAACTCCAGCTAGATTTTCATCATGGTGCAATGTGTTTGATAACAATGTGGCTGTGTTAGACGGAAAACTACCTTATGAAAGATAACAGAAATTAGTTTTACTAACTGTGCAATGTTTTAAGAATGAAAGCTATCTCTAGCTAGATTTCCATCATGGTGCATTGTGATTGATGATAATGTGGTTGTGGTAGATGGAAAACTATACTATGAAAGCTTAGACACATTAGATTGCACTCATCGTGCAACAATTTAAGGATTAAATCTAACTTCAGCTATATTTTCAACATGGCACAATGTGATTGATGACAATGTGGTTGTGTTACATGGAAAACTACTTTATGAAAGCTAACACACATTCGCTTTCACTCATTATGCCATGTTGTTAAATGAAAAGATAACTCCAACTAGATTTTCATCATGTTGTAATGAGCTAACATATATAAGATTTTCCTTATAGTGCCATGTTGTTAGAAAGAAAGCTAACTCCAACTAGATTTCCATCATGGTGTAATGTATTTGATGACAATGTGGCTGTGTTTGATGGAAAACTACCTTATGAAAGCTAACAGAAATTAACTTTACTCATCGTGCAATGTTTTAAGAACGAAAGCTAACTCCAACTAGATTTTCATCATGGTGCATTGTGATTGATGACAATGTGGTTGTGCTAGATAGACAATCACACTATGAAAGCTTACACACATTAGATTTTACTCATCGTGCAATGATTTAAGTATAAAAACTAACTCCAACTAGATTTCCAACACGGTGCAATGTGATTGATGACAATGTGGTTATGTTCCATGGAAAACTACCTTATGAAATATTACACACATTAACTTTCACTCATCGTGCCATGTTGTTGAAAAAAAAGCTAACTCCAGCTAGATTTCCATCATGGTGTAATGAGGTAACACACATAAGCTTTCTCTTATAGTGCCATGTTTTTAGAAGGAAAGCTAACTCCAGCAAGATTTCATCATGGTGTAATGTATTTGATAACAATATGACCATTTTAGATGGAAAACCACCATATGAAAGTTAACATACATTAGCTTTACTCACCATGCAATGTTTTAAGAATGGAAGCTAAATCTAGCTAGATTTCCATCATGGTGCATTGTGATTGATGACAATGTGGTTATGCTAGATGGAAAACTACATTATGAAAGCTAACACACATTATATTTCACTCACTGTGCAATTATTTAAGGATGAAAGCTAACTCCAGTTATATTTCCATCATAGATCAATGTGATCGATAACAATGTGGTTGTGTTAGATGAAAAACTATCTTATGAAAGCTAACACACATTAGCTTTCATTCATTGTGCCATGTTGTTAGAAGGAAAGATAACTCTAGCTAGATTTGCATCATGGTGTAATGTATTTGATGACAATGTGGTTGTGTTAGATGAAAAACTACCTTACGAAAGCTAACAGACATTAGCTATTACTCACCGTGCAACGTTTTAAGAACGAAAGCTAACTCTAGCTATATTTCCAACATAGTGCATGTTGATTGATGACAATGTGGTTTTGCTAAATGGAAAAATACATTATGAAAGATAACATACATTACATTTCACTCACCGTACAATGATTTAAGGTCGAAATCTAACTCCAACTAGATTTCCCTCATGGTGCAATGTGACAATGTGGTTGTGTTAGATAGAAAACTAATTTGAGCTAGATTTTTTATCATGGTGTAATGAGCTAACACACATGAGCTTTCACTCATCGTGCCACGTTGTTAGGAAGAAAACTAACTCCAACTATATTTCCATCATGGTGTAATGTATTTGATGACAATTTGGTTGTGTTAGATAGAAAACTATCTTATGAAATCTAACTCCAACTACATTTCCATCATGGTGCATTGTGTTTGATGACAACGTGGTTGTGTTAGATGGAAACTACATTATGAAAGCTAACACATTAGATTTCACTCATCGTGCAATGATTTAAGGAATAAATCTAACTTCAACTATATTTTCGTCATGGTGTTATGTATTTGATGGTGTTATGTATTTGATGACAATGTGACTCTTTTAAATAGAAAACTACGTTATGAATTCTAACACACATTAAATTTCACTCACCATGCAATGTTTTAAAACAAAAGCTAACTTGAGCTAGATTTCCATCTTGGTGTAATGAGCTAACACACATTTTCTTTCACTCATCGTACAATGGTTTAAGAACGACAACTAACACGTTGTTAAAAGTTAAGCTAATTATAGCTAGATTTCCATCATATTGTTATGTATTTGATAACAATGTGTTTGTTTTAAATAGAAAACTACCTTATGAAAACTAACACACATTAACTTTGACTCAACATGCAATGTTTTAAGAACAAAATCTAACTCCAACTAACTTTCTATCATGGTGCAATGAACTAACACACATTAGCTTTCACTCATCATGACATGTTGTCAAAAGGAAAACCAATTCCAGCTAAATTTCCATCATGGTATAATGTAGGACAATGTGGTTGTGTTAGATGAAAAACTAACTTATGGCAGCTAACAAATTAGCTTTTACTCACTGTGCAATGTCTTAAGAATGAAAGGTAACTCCAAATAGATTTCCATCATGGTGAATTGTGATTGATGACAATGTGGTTGTGCTAGATGGAAAACTACATTATGAAAGCTAACACACATTATATTTCACACACCGTGCAACGATTTAAGGACGAAAGCTAACTCCAAGTAGATTTCCATTGCGGTGCAATGTGATTGATGAAAATGTGGTTGTGGTAGATGAAAAACTACCTTATGAAAGCTAACACACATTAACTTTATCTCATCATGCCATGTTGTTAAAAGTAAAACTAACTCTAGCTAGATTTCCATCATGGTGTGATATATTTGATGACAATGTGGTTGTTTTATATACAAAGCTACCTTATGAAAACTAACACACATCACCTTTCACTCACAGTGCAATGTTGTAAGAACGAAAGCCAACTCAAGCTAGATTTCCATCATGGTGCAATGTGATTGATGACAATGTGGTTATGTCAGATGAAAAACTACCTCATGAAAAAGTAACACTCTTTGGCTTTCACTAACTGTGCAATGTTTTAAGAACGAAAACTAACTCCATATAGATTTCCATCATGGTGGAATGTGATTGATGACAATGTAGTTGTGTTATATGGAAACCTTCCTTATGAAAGCTATCGTAGGTTAGGTTTCACTCACCATGCCATGTTGTTAGAAGGAAGCTAACTCCACTAGATTTTCATTATGGTGTAATGTATTTGATGACAATGTGGGTGTGTTAGATGACAAACTACTTTATGAAAACTAACATAGATTAGCTTTTAGTCACCATGCAATGTTTTATGAATGAAAACTAACACCAACTAGATTTCCATCATGGTTTAATGTGATTGATGACAATGTGGTTCTGTTAGATGGAAAACTACAGTATGAAAACTAACACACATTAACTTTTATTTATCGTGCAATGTTTTAAGAATGGAAGCTAACTCTAGCTAGATTTCCATTACATTCATACACATACATCAATAATATAAATGCTATGTCCAAAGTCAAATAGGAATTTGGTGGTTTTATCTAAGTTGATATCTGTCATTCTCTAATGCTTCTTGGAACTCTTATTGTTATCTCTTCATATATATTTTATGTAATTTATATGTAAATTCCCTTTTGCTAGCGCGCACAAGATGTAGGGGAACAATGTTTCATGGCATACAAAAAGGGTACCCTATTGTTTTGAATTATTGCAACTATATTACCTTTTTGAACATACACTTCATATGGTTTAACTTTAATTACAAACTACAATTCAAATGTCTTACAAAAATTGGGACGAGTTACAATGGAAAATATAATTTTGATAAGAGGGACTATGTTAACCTCCTAATTAATGGTCAAGTTATTGGATTAGGAAGGGTTGAATCTACAGATACTACAACTCATTATGGTGGAGAAAGGCTTAATGTAGGATATGTTATGGTTTTGATAATTGATGTTATTGAACCACATTTGATTGTGGAATATATTGATGAAGGGGACTTACATCCATGGAAGATCATAGATTTGAGGCATAACAAAGGTAATCAAAATATGGAAGCACATGTTAAGTATTTTTGATATACATTGCTTATTATTTTTGAGCAAATACTAAGTTTTCCTAATTTGTTGTATATTTGAAAATGTCTCTTCTACATTTTCTATTGGAGACAAGGTATATCTTTTGCAATGTGGAGTGATGGTGGGTGAAGGCTCCATATTCAATACAAAGATTTGTCATAAGGTGCATGGAAGTATGGTAAATAAAGGATCCATACTGGTTAACATTGAGAAGGTGTTAAAACATGATGCTCTTTTTCCACATCCAACAGGATTTGAAAATACACTAGGGGTCCACTGGGATCTTATGAGATTATTCCAGAATCAGATTTGGAACCTCATTGTCATGATCATCAAGTAAATGCTCCCTAAGATAGGCTTACATTCACATGCAAAAAATTTTCTCTTACACATGAGTGCACGGGAATAAGCACGTGCATTGTCAAAGGGATCATAGTTAATGTCTGTGAGAATGACATGGTTGAGGGTGAAAGGTTAGGTGAAAAGGAATTCGGTGTTTTTGTGGAAGACATAGAAATAAACTGTGAAAGATGTAGGATTGGAGATAAGTCTATACATTGTTTGGTTAGATGGTCAATAAATGAGTTGGTGTACAATGAAGGTGAGATTACAAGGGTGAATGAAAATTTCAAGGAGGCGCCCAATGAAATGGTGGTATGTGATCTTATAGAGGACACAAGTCCCTTAAACACATGGGATGGTGATCTTTATAATGAAAAAGATCCAACCTCAATTTCTATGCATGTAACGAGGCCATATAAAAGGATTAAACGAGTTGTGGCTACAAAAAAAGTTGGAAACTTTCAAATACAGAGAGATGAAGAGGAAGAAACTGACTTTTGGCAGCAGATGAATGTTGCAAACAAGATTGTCTTCAACATGTGGATAGGAAAGCCATTGCAGCTGCTGGAAGGGGTATGGAACTCTTAAAAAAATGACATTAGGGAATTTGCCTTGAATTCACTCCTTTCCAACACAATCATGTCAAAGAGCCATGGCCATGGCCTACCTCCTACTGTTAGGAAAGTAAAGGACATGAGGTTTAATGGAGATATTATTTGTAAGAAAGCATGGTATAAGATACATAATATTCCTCAAAGCACCTTCTATACTTACCAACATAACTTCCAATAAGGACCTATCAAAGGAATTCATGGTAACACCAACAAATGCAAACCACGTGCACATACTATGGCAACCATAGAAATATTGCACAAAATTGTCATGGATAATTGAGATTTTGCACTAAACCAAACACAACAAGTTGAATAAGATGGAACGTCTGCTCCTTTAATACTGCTGCCATCAACGTACACCCAAAGTTCTTTGTTAAAAGAGATCAATGAGGCTCTTCAAGAGCTCAATTTTCCATCAATATCACAACAAACAATGAGCAATATTTGGAATACTCATTTTCCATATATGGGATTCTCAAAGAACACTAACTTCAGTAAATGTAGTGAATGTATCGTGTTGAAAGCACAGATTAAGACAATGACTACAAAAGAGTTGGAAGAAAAGGCATGAGCTAGACTGAAGAAACATAACAAGATTGTTATGTGTGGAAGATATTGCTACTATGCCCATAGAATTATGTCAGAGTGGTATCCAAAGGAATACTTGAGAATTATCCATGATAAAATGGACAAAACAAAGACTTCAATCCCAAGATTACATGTCAAATCAAAATCTGTTGCAGGAACAAACTTGGGTTTGTCGTTTTCAGGTGTGCTAAAACATGGGCATAACACATGAGGTTATGGTCATTTATCCCTACCATTTGTACACATGGGATCACAATTTACTAGTACATCTCTTGCAAAGTGATTGGGAACCTTAAAGAGCCACACCTTGATATGTATCGTGATTTGCTTGATGAGAGTGGAAGTTCAAGAAACCCACTTTCAAATGCATTACTTCAAAACTCGATTTACTAAAAATGTAGAGTGTACAAGGATGCTTTCCTATCTTTAAATGGAAGCTCAAAAAAAAAAATCTTGATTTTAAACCTCTTCCTCCACATTTATTGTTACAGTTGGACAATGTAGCTAGTGATAATAAGAATCGTTATGTTTTCATGTTTCTATCACTATTAACTGCACTTGGTGTCTTCATCACTATTGAGGTTGGGTTCTTGCTTGTGGGGCACACCCATGAAGACATAGATGGAACTTACGAAAGAATGTCTTCCAACTTGAAAAGCACAGATATATATTTTTTATTTGAGATGATGTATACATATTGCACAATAGAATAAAAACAGGAGTTTCCACCTAAACTTTTTGGCAAAGTGTATGACTTCAAAATTTTTCTTAATGGGTACATCAAGGAGGGGAAAAATGCACTAGTTGGACATCTTAATGTCTAGTACTTCCAATTTCTTGTACTCAATGATGTTCCAGTTATGAGGTATAAAGAATCCATCAGAGACATTAAGTGGTCAGAACCACAGTGAGTTGTTGAATATAGATGATGAAGGTCAACCTATATTGCCCACATGGAAGCCATCTTTCTTACGTCCCGAAGACAATGATGTTTATTTAAAAGAATTAAAGGAAGGAATAACATCATACATAAAAATGTGGAAAGAGACTATTGGCAATGAGAATTCACCAATTGTTACAGAGGAATGGAATAAAAAAATAGATTATTGGAAAAGAGTTCTTGATGCATTAGATGGAATCTATAATGACCATACACCCTTGGATAAAAGTGATTCTTCTTCTGATGATTTTTGGCCCAAGATGAGGAAAAATGTTAATGTTGATGGTAATGCACTCCATGCAATATCAAGTATTATGGATGTGGATTTCTATAATGTGACAGATGAACTGGTATATGTTGGACCCAAGTGCAACAAGCCAAAGCCAACATTCGATCCTAGAACCGATGTAGAGAAAAGGAATCCGTTTCTTGTTATATCAGGTAATGAGGATGAAGGATAAATGATTTGGATGGAAAAATCCACCTCAGATATCTTCCAGGATGATGACAGCGAGACCCTTCATGTAAAGATTGATTGGTGGTAGCATAGTTTAGGGAAATACAAGGAAATATTTTAGAACAATATTGGGTACCAAATCTTGATGACACAGAACTTTGATCTATTCCAATTAATACCATATTTTGGGCATGGATGCCAAAGAAAGAAGATTGCAGGAAGACCAAGATAAATAAATTTGGTGTACAAGTTGTACTTGATCTGCTTGAGTGGATTTAAGGAGATTAGGTGGACATGATTCATGAATGTAATTTTTCTTTTTGAATGAATTTTAGTATACATGAAGAAACATTTTTCAATGTTTGTAGTATAATAAATACTCTTCAAGCTACTTTTTGAGGAATTTTATATTATTTATTGCATAAATGAAAATTTCACTTCAAGTTCAATGTTAATTCATGTGATGATACTTTATGCGAACTAGCTAACACCATTCGAATTTTAACTTTTCAATTTGTCTTTTAGATCAACACAACATGTCACTATATCAAATGTGCATAATTATATTCATTAATGCATGTACAAAACCCTTACCTTATTTATTATTAGCTTTTGCTCACTCTCTTCAATACCACTTTCAGCTTTCCATTTTGTTCCCCTGATGATTGGTGGAGTGTCCACTCGAAACGTAGGGATGTTTCTATACACAATTTAATTCCATAAACTCTCTTTGTCATTATGATTAACTGTGGAAATCTTCATCCTCAAGCTGTACTTGATATGCTTGAGAAAATATAAGGAGATTAGGTGGAGATGATTAATGAATGTAATTTTTCTTTTTGAATGACTAATTAATATACATGAAGAAAAATATGTCAATGTTTGTAGTATATCAAATTTTCTCTTTAAGCTACCTTTTGAGGAATTTTATATTATTTGCTACATATATGAAAATTTTGGTTCAACTTCATGTTAATTCATGTGATGATACTTTATGCGAATGAACCTAAAAACATCTTATAGACTTGTTTTGTGAGTAAATGTAAGGAACTTGCAATAAGGTTTGAAGTGAGTTTTCCCTATTATTCATTATTATAGTTGATATAAATTTAATTGTACTACTATGTTGCATTCACATTCATAACTATATTTTCTCGTGTAGACTTTAAAGTGGTGCCAACTTTGTACTAGTATATTAAATTATACTCAATAAATATAGTACTAACATTTTGAGTGTGCAGGTTTTATCAGTTTGTCATCATTGTGATTGATTTTCTGGATTAAACTGTGTGAACGTTTTTAAGACCAATGTTTTGAGTGGACACTCCACCCATGCTTGTTACGGGAACCATGAAAAACTCATTGTGGACTGAAAATATTTCACATAACTTAATCCAAAAAATAAATCATTAAGTAGTAGCATCATGTTAGCTTTAATTCATGTTAGACATTATCATCAAATACATTGCATTATAAAGACAATTTAATCCATGTGAGATTTAATGCTGATCATAATGCACTGCATGGAATATAAGTATTATGGATGGATATTTTGATAATGTGACAGATGAATGGGTATATGTTGGAACCAAGTGCAACAAGCTAAAGCCAAGATTCAATCCTATGATCGAATTTGAGAAAGGAAATATGTTGCTAGTTAGATCATGAGTTGATGATGAAGGAGAGATGATTTGGATGACAAAAACCACCTCATATATCTTCCAGAATGATGAAAGTGAGACTCTTCATGTAAAGGCTGATTGATGGAAGCCTAGTTCAGGGAAATACAAGGGAAACTTTTAGAACAATATTGGGTAACAAACCTTTACATTAAATAGTTTTTAAATGGGTCATTCTAAAATTGTGCCAACCTTCTACTAGTATAGGAACTCAACACCAACAATGTACTAGTTACCATATCAAATTATAATTCAATTTCTTAATCATAGTAATATATACAATATTGATGTCATTACATAAACTTAATCAACTTACCATTTAATACAAACTATAGATAATATTAATAGAAATTATGTAAGGAATGAAAGTCTAAGAATTTCATCATTTTGAAAGAATCAAAGTCTAATACTGTCATCATTTTGATCTATCACGGAGGATTAGAAATGTGTAATCTAGGTGTTAACATAGTCCCTCTCCCATCATGTTGTAAAGGGTGCTAGCTCAATGGAAGAGCACCTGCATTACAAGCAGAACGATGGTGGTTCGATTCCTCCGTGCCCTAACATAAATTAATAGATGATAGACAATCATAATGATAATATAAATATTGTAAGATATCTATATTTTCATTATAAATATGCTCTTTTCAATTAAACACATTGTTCAAATGCTTCATAAATAAATAATGAACACTTGCAATAATTAGTTTAGTTGGTTTTTCCCCTTTCCTCTTGTATATGAAAAAAATCAAATTGTATTGCGCTAATGCTATTCTAGTTCATAATTGATTTTGCTTATTAAAACATCTAATATTAATAAATAAGGGAGGCTTTACTAACATCAATATCATTAAATAAATTTATAGGTAAGAAAATTTTCAAGTTAATCTATTATTCATAAAGTAAGCATTCATCAACTTAGTTTCTAATACACTACCACTGCCAACAACAATAATAATAAATTATGTTGCTATTTTAATTCATAATTTACTTTAATCATTACAAGGATAAAACTTAGACTTTAAAGTCATAACATATTTTTTCATTTTGATTATAAGTGGTGCCAATTTCCAAAAATAAAACAACATACATAACAAAGACAAAAATAATTACTATGACAATGTTTATAATTGTTGTAGTAACAAATATAATGTTGATATTATGTCATAAAATAATTTAATCAACTTAACATCTAATACAACCTATAAATAATATTAATATAAATTATGTAGGATTGAAAGGCTATGACTTTCCTCATTTTGAAGGAACTCAATCTAGCAAAAGTTCTAAATTTTAGATCTAACCGATCTAGTTGTAATCGAGATGTAATATTTCCTTTTGAATAGTTTAATACTAAAGTTTTACTTGAAATAAATAAAAAATATTAATTGAGAAATTAGTTCATTGGATTAATTATTCCAAATTTAATGGAATAGTTCGTTGAGTTGATTTTTCTAGATTTAATAGAATACGTATTTAGAGATTTCCAAAAAAATTCAATGTGGATGAAGTCCTTGTAATAGAATATTTCCAAATTTAATGAAATATGTGTTATTGGATGGAGATTCCAATGAATGGTGGTTCCATGGCCTACAAACCTTGGTTCATGATCAGGTTAAAACATATGGAGAATTTGTTGACAGGGTATTAGAAAGGTTTGAGCAAACAGATCCAGAATTGTCTTTCAAAGAACTAACACAATTGAAGCAAGTAGGGACTCCTATTGAGTATATGTTGGAATTCCAAAGATTATCAGTTAAGGTGGCTAATGTATCTATGGCAAGGTCAGTATTGCTGTTCACTAAAGTTTTGGAAGAGCACTTAAAAGGTTTGGTCAAAGCCCACAAGCCTACTAACTTAAATAATGCAATGTGCTTGACTGGATATCTTCAAAATGTGCTTCCTAGAACAAGATTTCCTCCCAAGGGTAGAAATAATAGATCAATGATATGAGAAATAATGCTAAGAATAATCACAGGAAATAGATCTTGCTACTAAGAATTCTCACAAGCATACACAGGAAAAATAGAGAGAAGAAAAGATACCGAATCACATGAATGAAGAGATGAATACTGGTGTGTATCCTTCCATTGAATAATGATGAATAATACTGCATCCCTCATAGGAAAATTGAATTGTATGGAAATAACTCATCAAGCTCAAAAAACTTACTTACCAAAATATAACAAACCCCAATAGGTGGCTAAAGCACTTCCCAAATCTATAAAGGACCTCACGAGTTGGAAAAAGCATGAGTGAGTTGTTAAGGATATGGAAAAAACATTCTAATCCTCGAAAATGGAGAAAAAATAATGGAGGATGGGTTGGAAACAAAAGCTCCCAGTTTCCTAGTTGACTAGATTCTATCTTATCCATAGAAAAGCAAGAAAAGCAGAATAAAGCAGAATTTGTTGTAAAGTCCTGTTTACTAATTCTGGATGGTCAAAAGGTGGTCAAGATCAACCCAAAGTTGGAAATAAATCATTCCTAAGATATAGATGACATGTATTGACTTTAAGGTGCAAGTGGATGCCAACTAATTAATCTAGTGGGTGAATAATTAATCAAATAATGATTAATTATTTTATCCTAAGTTGTGAGTGGGTTTAATATATTCCAACACCAATACTAACTTCATATTTGAAACAAAGCCTTGGAAAAGGGATGCACCTGATAAGAAATTTTGGCAAAGAGATACATCTAAAAAGAATAAGAAATAAGGAAAAAATAGGGATGAATTTCAAAGGAAAAAATTGTGCTTCACATGCTTCCAACCATGGACACCGAGCCATAAATGTGCTAAAGGAAAATCTCAATACATAGAAGTATTTTTTGATAATGATGAGTATGAAGGGGGTATGGATGAAGAAGGGCACATTTCAGATCAAGAGGAGGCATATGAGATAGCAGCTGAAGAGTAAAAACAAGAAGAAAATCATCCTTCACCGGACAAAGAAAGAATGGCAGTACTTTCAGCAGTGCCTCACTATCACACTATTCGATGCAAGGGTGTTGTATTGGGACAAAGAGCTTCAGTTTTGGTATATGGAGGAGCTACACATAATTTCATTGATGCAGAGATGGTGGAGAAAAGAAAGATACCAAGTGAACAATTCAATGGATTCATAGTTTCCATTCGAGGTCACAACACAATGTAATGCAACACATGGGTTCCAAAGCTGCAAGTCACCATAGGTAACTATACTTTCGTTGATAGTTTTTATGTGCTTGATGTTACTGATACTAATGTAGTATTGGGAGTGCAATGGATGTATTCTATAGGAGAGTATTCAGTAAATTATCAAATTCTTGAAATGAAATTTCAAGATTCAACATGTGTACTAAGGGTTGTGAGAGGGCAACACACTTACCCAAAATAGGTAGTAAATTGCAATAGTATGAGATCTATATTGAGGCATGGTGATATAGAATGGGCTGTTGAATGTTAGATCACCTCTCCCAAGCCAAAAATTAGAGTTGTTAAATACCCAAAGGAGATAGAGACACTTTTTCACAAATATGAAAATTTTTCCAGAGATCTTCCACATGGTAGACCACCTGATAGGGGGGAATAGCACTTGCAACACCTAGAGATTGTGTTGAAAACTTTGCAAGAACATTATTTGTATGCTAAGATGTATAAATGTGAATTTGGGATGAAAGAAATATTATATCCTGGGCACATTATTGGGAAATATGGAGTGAAAGTGCACATGGAAAATATCAGGGCTATCTTAGAATGGCCATCACCAAAAAACATTACAGAGTTAAGAGGATTCATTGGAATATGTACATACTACATGAAGTTTGTGAAAGGGTTCTCCAAGTTGAATTATGCACTCACTGATTTGACTAAGAATGATTATTTTAAGTGGAATGAAGAGGCTGAAAAGGAGTTTCAAAAAATGAAAGAGGTAATGAGTAGTTGCCCCATACTTGCATTACCTGATTTTTCTAAGCCTTTTGTTGTTGAATGTGATGCCTCGGGTGGAGGAGTAGGAGCTGTCCTAAAGTAAGGACAACACCCTATATCCTTTGAGAGTATAAATTTGTAGCCTCACGAAAATATTTAATCCATATATGAAAAAGAGATCTTGGCCATCATGCATGCCTTAGCAAAATTCCGAAAATACTTGGTAGGCAACAAGTTTGTGGTGAAAACTGACCACAATAGTCTAAGACACTTACTTACCCAAAATGATCTAAATGAAAGGAAACAAAAGTGGGTAAGCAATATCCAAGCTTATGATTTTGATATTGAATATGTGAAAGGAAAGAATAACATTGTAGTAGATGCATTATCTCTAAGCCCTTATTTTTCTCTCATAGACATTGCTAAAAATTGGAAAGACATGCTACTGGTTGAATATGCCAAAGATAAGTTTGCTTGTGATGTATTAGATGGAGTCATGCGAGATGATAAATGCATAATTTTGAATGGGATAATTTACTATAAGGGCAGAATTTATTTGGTTTGAGATTCATAGATTAAGTACAAAGTTTTGCAGGAAGCACATGATTCCCCACTAGCAGGCCATCCGGGGATCTTCAAAACCTATAGGAAACTAAGGCAAAGGTTCTATTGGAAGGGGATGAAGGAATATGTTCAGAAATATGTGAATGAATGTAAGGTATGTCAGCAAAACAAATCATAACTCACATACCCAGCTGGTTTATTACAGCCATTGCCCATTCCAGAGAAAAAGTGGGACAATATATCGATGGATTTCATCACCGGTTTGCCCAAATCTTTGGGAAAGGATTGAATATATTTGGTAGTGGATATATTAAATAATTTTGCTCATTTATTTTCTGTTACATCATCTTTTAGTGCTGCATAATTGGTTGACCTTTTTTCAAAGAAATATTCAGATTACATGGGCTCCCCAAGAGCATTGTGAGTGATAGAGATGGTAGATTCATGAGTTCTTTTTAGTAAGAAATTTTCAGATTGGTGGGCACTCAGTTGACTCCAAGTATAAGCTACCATCCCCAAACTGATGGAAAAATAGAGAGGGTGAATAAATGGTTGGAAGGGTTGTTATCTACCCAAATGGCACTTCTCTGTCTGAGTGCTGACATTTCCTATGTTGGCACACAAAAGGACATTTATGGATTGAAGGTTTCCTAAAACACTATAGATGGGCATGTTATGAACTACATTCATTATCCATCTAGCTTGCCATTTTTACCTTTGAATATGTCAATTGTTGTATGCGCCTTTGCCTATATACAACCCGCGTACATACCTGACTTTTCCTACAGCATGTCATGTACTGTACGTGAGTATTTGTAATTGCAACCCACGTACAGATTTGTATGCGGGCTTCCTCTAGAGAAACTCACGTGTCATACACGGGTTTCCAGTATTAATACCCGTGTATGCCTTCCTTTGACATTAAAAATAATAAATCGCGATTATTTGAGATTTGTTAAGCCCTTAATTATAACCATCTTAACTATCTCAACCTCCTCAACCCTCGAAACTGCCTTATTTCACTAAGTATAAATAAAGGCCCTGGGAAGGGTATTAATATATCATACTAGGAGAGAAAGGTTATGCTGGTGGTGTCTATTCAGAAGTCTTTGGAGTAGTGGAACTCAGAATCCTTTGGTTGCAGAGGAGTCCTTGTCTTAGGAGTTGGGTTGTAATCTTAACTCATTCACTATTGTTAATAAAGAGAATCCTTCTTCCAAATGTGTTTTGAATGTCTTTCATGTATCATGGTTTGATAAATATTTATGATTAAGCACTCTATATATGATTTATCTAACCTATTCTATATACATGTATAAGCTTTCACTTGGAGGATTTTCTCTTTACAGGTGAAGGAGAAACATCCCTGAAGGCTTTGGAGGAGAAGCAGAGTGGAAGAGGACAAAGCTAGGATCAACCGTCGTGAATTGGGTAAGTCTATTCTATCCTCTTGTTTCCTTTCTGTACTCTAAAGTTGATTTCTTGCAATTTTTATGAGTATGTTGGTAACCCCAGACCTTCGGTTATAAGGTGTTTACTCCTGTACAACAAAATTGGTGACTCCAATGGGGAGCCCAGACTGCTGTAGGTTATTTATGTCACCCTTGACCAGTCTTTGCCTTGAATTTTGTGTGTGGTATTTTATCTTGGTTCATGCTTACCATAGTGTTTGAAGGCCTTGTGGATTTTTCTTTTTTTTGAGAAAATTTTTGTACCTATACGCGGGTTGCTCTCATACACAATCACGTATAGAGGCTTGCATACGCGGGTTGCTCTCTTAGACAGTCGCATACAGTACGTGAGTTGCCCTATACACAGTCGCGTACAAGCCTGGAAATAGGGATTTTTGGCCTAGGGTTTTCTTGTCCCTGTCCTTTTGTAATTCTTATTTGTTAGTTGGCTTTCTTTATAAACACTGTGCAGTTAGTCTGAAGACCTTGCTAACCACACTTTGTGCTTTCTTGTAAATCCCTTGGGTTTCTTTTGTTTGGATTGTCTTCTGTTTGCATTTTGAAGTAGGTTGACCTGTATTGGGTTATAGGTTGAAGTGTTTTGTTTGAATCAGTGATCAGGGTTTTGGGAAATGTTTTTCCAGTCTATCTTTTGATAGTGGTTGGTTTGTCACTTACCTTTGTGAGTTTGCAGTGATTTCTTGTCATTGTACACACCCAAGGTAGGGTTCCTAGTCTTCCCTTGTTGGTTGGTTCTTGGTTTTATTGACCTGTTTACTTCAGTTTGCTTATTTTATACAGTTGATTTGATCCAAGTATACTCAAGTTTATTGCATTTTAGGTGCATAGTAGTAGTTGAGCATTTTAAAAAGTGAAAAGGAAAACATTTTCAAGCTTTTGCATAAGTAGTTTTCATTTCAGTTTTAAAATATAATCTCAAAAACTACAAAAACATAGTCTTATTTTCTCTTTATCGTTTGCATTTGTTCATCAATCTATATTTACAAAAGAAAAAGAAGTTTGCTTTGAAAAAAATACACCTTTACTTTTTTATTTCTTATCGAGTCAAAAACACCATAGTTCATCACTTCATTTCCTTCTGAGTAAGAAATAACCCTTTAAAATGAACGCAATAATTAAAATTTACTAGTAATTTTTATTTTTAAGGGCCTTTCGCCTACTAGCTTAGGCTAGACTTGTGGGATAGGAAGTATAAACTTCCCATAAGTTTTAAAATTCAGATGTAGTGGACCATTCTTTAGGTAAATCCTTGACTTTATCAATTGTATCTAGGAAGCTTTTCTCAAAAGGGAGTCAAGCACAAGGCCGCGTGGAGGCATTGGACTGAGGAGATAACCTTACAATTCCTTGTCAAAACATAAATTAGGAATTTTACGCATCTGGGGATTCTGTCCTAGACAAAGTTTCAAGCTCAGCTACCCTACCCATGCGTACGAGTCAGGATTGCGACTGTCCCCCCAGACTGTTGGTATAGCTAAGGTATCCTTTAGTCTCTTGATATTTAGGGTTCATACCTAGGTAAACCAAAAGGTTATTTTTGGTTCACCTTGGACGGGCTTGGAAGGTAACCCTTGTTGTAAGTGTGGGAGGGAGGTGGGTGATTTCTCCACTTGCGCCTAAGAACCACTTCAAGGACACCAAGTAATCATTCTTCAACTTTCTTCGGGAAAGCATATCTTTCACCCTTGTTTGATAGTTTGAGGCTTTAGGAATTTTTATAGTGTGTTCTCTATGGTTTTGTCTGTGTTTAGTTGGCCTTAGGTTTTGATTGTCAAATTTTCAATCATGGAGGACCAACCTATAAGAAGGTCAAGAAAGTTGCAAAAGCTTCCTCCTCTCGTCACATTGGAATCTCCACCTCCACCCCAAAGGCGGAGATTGGACAGGGACGGTTCATTTGAACTGGTAGGAGAAACTGAAGTTCTAGGTGAACCATCACTTATAGCTAACCGTCTTAATCTTGATACAGTTGAGATAGAAGACTTGCATATTGACGAGTTTGCAAGGAATTTTAACACACCCTTGACTGATTTAAACGATCCTGTGATCATTCAGGTTAGACCTTTTGATTCACCTATTTTAGGTGTTCCTATGGGTAGGATTATGTCTTCTATGGGAGAAAGTTCTTTTGCTTTCACCTCACCCGTTCCGGCTGAAGGGGTACTGCCTCCCCCAGTAAGTTCCCTAGATCTAGTATACCTTCTATGCCTTTGACTCCAACGAGCCACGTGGTCCAACCATCGGTTCACTCAAACTTAGCAGGTACTTCTGGTGATATGGTTATTGGGATTCCTAGTATACCTACTGTTCCTTATTCCTTCCCATACACTACCCAGAGTGGTCCGATAGGATCCTCGGATTTTGTTCAAGGATTTCCTTGGAGTGGGGAGCACATTCCCCCATCCACTCCATACGTAGGCCCATCACCTTCTTATGTAGAAGTGCAGTTCAAAAAAAATACCTCTTATGGGAAAAGTTTTCAAACCTCTATTTCTACCTTGTTTACGAGCTCTCCCTTTTCGTTATTTAGCATAGGGATACCGGCTCCTGTCTTTCAGACCCCAGTTTCAATTGGGACGGCCTGAACTTCTTATACTGCACCTCCCACTCACAACCCTGTGGCCTATGGATGGAACCCGTTTTAGAGTAATCTGCCCACTTTGGAACCGGTGGTAGGGGGCAACCCCACCTTTACCTATGGGAATTCGGGGGCAGGTCCCTCTAATCCCCAGGACGACACTTTTAGTGCCCCGGTTTGACCCAAGCTTTCGTTTCTGGCAATGTTAAACTTGCCAGATTTGTCTAAGTTGATGAATGAACCAGTGAGGCATGACCCCTCATGGCCACCTGTTCCTACCAAATTGCCATCGGACATCCCTAAATTCGAGGGCAAAGTTGGTGAAGATCCTAGGGCTCATGCCACCACATTCCATTTATGGTGTTCTTCGAATTCACTGAATGAAGATTCAGTTAGGTTGAGGCTGTTCCAGAGAACCTTAACAAGTACCACATCAAAATTATATATTGAGTTACCTTCTGCTGCCTTCAGTAGTTTCTGGGACTTGGCTAGTGCATTTCTTAGCCACTTTCAGCTTCCGGTCCGATATGATTTCAGAATGGACTTGTTATCTACCTTTAGGAAGAACAAGGCTACCCACATCTCGAATCACATCCAAGAGTGGAGGAGGCGAAAGAACCTTATAAAAGCCACCATCCCTCATGAGTTCCTACTAGAGTGGTTCCTTAAATCCCTATTGCCATACATATCTAAGGACGTATCCACCTCAGGAGTGACAAATGAAGAAGAAGCCATTCTCAGGGCCCAGCAATTGGATTTGATTTATTCACAATCCTGGATCTTGTATGAGATTATCCCTGAGGCACCGAGGCCTACCCATGATGTGGAGAAGCCTAAGCCTGAACCCCATGCTGATGGTGTGGTTGGGTCCGTAAACTCTCCCACCGTAGAGTCTTTGGCTAAGCAACTTCATCAGTTGTCTGTCAAGCAGTCTACCGCGGAGGTAGTAAAGGCTTCCCCCTCCCCCCAAAGTGCAAATTTTTTTGCACAAACCTCTCAAAAGGGAAATCAGTAGCCCGGTGGGAAGAAAAAGAGAGGAAAGAAAGAAGAGGGAAACCAAAACAAGCAGAAACCCGTGAATAGTGCTGATGGGGGCAAGAAAGAAAAGAAGAAGGTTAAGTTCCCGTGTAAGTTGTGCCATGAGGACCAACTTACTCACCTTTGTCCCCTTATGGAACAAGCCCAAAAGCTACTTAAAGCTCAACAACTGGTTGTCCTGAAGGATCCTTTTCCCCAAGGGCAGAACTTTGCTTCGGCTTCTAATGTAGCAGCGGGCACTCAAAATGCCCCTGACCCAAACTATATCAACATGGCTCGATCTTCGACTTTGTTACAGACGAGGAATAAAAATTATGAGAAAGAGACTTCTGAGAAGGGTAAAGCTATAGGTGAAACTTCTAACCCTCTCACGATAGAGAAGCCTGCTGAAACTATGCCGAAGATACCGAAAGGTGTCTTCAAGAAGACCTTGCATAACCCTAACACTAGGGTTGCTTCGAACTACTCTTTGTTTGAAGATCTAGTCCAAACCCCATGTGTAATGTCAACTTTAGAGGTGTTACAGAGTTGTCCTGCCCAGCGGGATGCCCTCTTAGCAGCTTTAGGCAGCATGGAATCATCGAGTCTCATGGAAAAATTTCATTTGTCTGATGTTAAAATTCCCCTACCTTATCATGTAGCCTTATCAATAGATTTCATCCATGGTGGAAATACCATTGGAAGGGCAGTTGTTGATGAGGGTGCTTCTACATGCGTTATGTCCTTGACCTATTGGAAAGCTCTCGGATCCCCGGAGCTGGTCCCATCAAACACTCTACTTACTGCTTTCAATGGAAGGTCCTTCCATCCACATGGTATCCTACTGGATTTTGAAATTAAGCTAGCAGGGAAAGAAGTGTCTATTGAGGTAGAAGTGATTGATGCACCCTTGGACTATAATATGCTTCTGGGAAGAAACTAGACTTATGCGATGTCCGCTATTGGATCAGTTGTCTTTCGTGTAGTGGTTTTTCCACATGAGGGCAAGTTGGTTACTATTGACCAACTTGATTTTACTCGAAAAGGCCTTTTAGAGTATAATGAATCCACTGTGCCATTGGTTGATTAGGTCAAACCTGTTGCATAGATCTTGGGGGCTGGAATGTACACATCACTAATGGGCACATTTGATCTTCCAGCCCCTGTTAACTATATTGGTTCTACTAGTGTGGGGAGGTCCATAGCTACGGTTGTTGATAGGACTGATCCTTGGGTTCTCCCTTCCCCCCATGAACCAAAGGTTCCCTTATCGGCAGTGGAAGTATCTTACCAAGCTATTACTCAAACCACTATTGACCCCATTCCGGATCCTCTCACAGTCTTGGAGGACCTGGAAGAAGTCTATTTTCCCGCATGGGTGGAAACTCTTTGCACTCTATAGATTGTTTAGACATGATTTTACCTTCTAATGAAGCCATCTTGGAAGCTATGAGTGGACGTGGTAATATTTGTGAGAATCTTCACCATCAATCCTATTTTCTTCCAGAACTAAGCAAAATAGAAAATCGAGAGTTTCGTTTGAGACTGTCAAAAGATGTTGATACACCCATTAATCCCTTACCCAAGGAAGGAATGTTTGTCGAGGGGAATATGGAAAATATTTCTGCCACTATACCTATCAACATCTCTGTAAATCTAGATGTCATGGAAAACATATACATAGGTGCAAGTTGCTCTCCTGAAGAGATTGCTATCTATACTGCCTTGTTTAAGGAATTCCACGTTGTATTTTCCTGGTCATATGAGAAGATTCCGGGGATAGATCCATCGATTGTTGAACATGAAATCCAAACATATCCTGATGCCAAACCGGTTTGACAAAAGTTAAGACCTGTTAATCTGCGCAAAGCGGTGGCTGCGAAGGCCGAAGTTGAAAAGCTGTTAAGGCTGGTTTTATCTATCCCATAGCTTTGATAGAATGGGTATCCAACCCTGTTCCTATTGATAAGAAGCAAGGGACTATCCACATCTATACCGGCTTCAGATATTTTAATAAAGCCCATCCTAAGGACAACTATTCCATGCCATTTATAAACCAGATTATAGATGATTGTGAGGGAAGTGAAGTGTTCTCGTTTATGGATGGTTTCTCCGGATACAATAAAATTCAAATAAAACCGGAAGACCAACATAAAACTGCTTTCATTTGTCCTTGGGGTACCTTCACGTACAAGAAAATTCCCTTTGGATTGAAAAATGCTGGGGCAACCTTTCAAAGGGCTATGAACTTTTCCTTCCACGATATTAAAGCCATTGTCGAACCTTAACTTGATTATCTGCCTGCACATTCTCGTAAGAGGATTCAACATCCAGATCACTTACGGTTGAGATTTGAGAGATGCAGATATTATAAAATCTGCTTGAATCCCCACAAGTGTGTGTTCTGCATCGAGTCAGGAATATTGCTCGGGTTCATTGTCTCTAATAGAGGCATCCAGGTGGATCCATTAAAAGTAGAGGCCATTGTAAATCTGCCTCCTCCTCGTTCTATCAGGCAACTTCAAAGCCTGCAAGGGAAGTCTAATTTTTGTTGACGTTTTATTGTAAACTATGCCAAGATTACTAAAGGTTTCATGCACCTGCTCAAACAGGACACCCCATTTCTCTGGGATGAAACTACACAACTTGATTTCAAGGCATTGAAAAAAGCTTTGTTGTCAGCACCCTTACTGCGTCTGCCAGATTATTCTAGGGATTTTATTTTATATCTGGCTGTGTCCGAGTCGACCATTGGGGTAGTGCTA
This sequence comes from Pseudotsuga menziesii, assembly GCA_001517045.1. NCBI lineage: Eukaryota > Viridiplantae > Streptophyta > Pinopsida > Pinales > Pinaceae > Pseudotsuga > Pseudotsuga menziesii. The sequence goes on along the minus strand of LPNX010620163.1, from coordinate 16,316 downwards.
GTCCAGAAGGACGATAAGCTCATAGAGAATGTCATTTATTATATTAGCCATGCTTTGGTTGGACCTGAACTTAGGTACTCCCACGTTGAGAAATTAGCCTTAGCAATTGTTTATGCTGTTCAGAGGTTACGTCACTACATTTTACTGAGGACCACCACAGTAGTGGCACATGTGGATCAGTTTCAATATGTTTTGTCTCGATGGATTGTTGGGGGAAAATTCAATAAATGGATAGTCATTCTCCAAGAGTTTGACTTGGATTTTCAGTTTTCTAAGTCTAAGAAGTCCTTAGTTTTTGCTGAGCTTATAGCCTAATTTCCTACTAAAGAAGATGTAGCCGTTGAAGATGACTCATTCCCAGATGAGCACATATTCTTGATATCCACCTCTGATCCTTGGTACGGGGATATTCTTATATATCACTAGACTTTGAAGTATCATGCAGCTTCCTCACAGGAGGAACGACGTAAATTACGCCTTCATGCTAAGAACTACCTCATCATAGGAGATACATTATATCGAATAGGGGTAGATTCCATTTTGTGTCGATGCCTTACCCATGAGGAAGTGAATATTGTCTTGAATGATTCCCATAGTGGAGCGTGTGGGGGTCATTTATCTGGGTTAGCAACAGCCTAGAAGATACTACATGTCGGTTATTTCTAGCCCACGATCTTCAAAGATTGTGTGGAAGCAGTGAAGCACTGTCATCCTTGTCAGCTTTACACCAGGAAAATGCGGTCACATCCCACTCCGTTGTTTCTCGTTGTCTCGGTAGGCCCCTTCATGAAATGGGGGATCGATTATGTGACATGCAACCCAGCCTCGGCTGGGGGGCAGAAATATATCATTGTCGATGTTGAATATTTTACGAAATGGGTGAAGGCAATGCCTACATTTAAAGTCGATGGGGAAACAACAACTTTCTTTGTATTCAATCAGATTATAGCACGGTTTGGTATACCCAAGGTGATTGTCACTAACCATGGTAGTCATTTTCAAAATAGCATGATGACGGAACTGACCACTATGCTCGGATTTAGACAAGAACATTCATCTTCATACTATCCACAAGTGAACGGTCAAGTTGAGGCTATAAACAAGACTTTAAAGACTATCCTTAAACATACAATTGATGCAGCCCATTCTAATTGGCACATCATGCTATATCCTGCTCTTTGGGCCTACCAAACTAATGTCAAAACTGCTACGGGTTTCTCCCCTTTCCAACTCATTCATGGAGTGGAAGCAGTTACCCCGATTGAGTCTGAAATCTTGTCTCTAAAAATATCTATTCATGTGTTACCTGATACGACAGAGCTTGAGGAACATCTGGTACATTTAGAACACCTTGATGAACAACATAGAGATGCGTTAATTGCTAATCAATCTCATAAGAATAGGGTAAAAACTCAATATGATAAAATGGTCAAACCTCAGGTTTTCTCTGAGGGGGAACTTGTCTTGCTTTGGGACCAAGACAGAGAACCCCTAGGGGCAGGAAAATTCAAGGCCATGTGGTTAGGACCTTATGTCATGTTGAAAGTCTTGAAGAAGGGCGCATATAAGTTAATTTATTTTGATGGGAACAAGCTTCCTGAGCCTAGAAATGGGCTCTACCTAAAGAAGTACTATGCTTAGGCCTAGCACTTTTTCTTCTATTTTTATTGTATGAATTTTTATGTACATTAGGTTGTCATTTTTGTTTTTTATACCCTATGCTTGTTGTTGCAGATTTCTTCTGAGAGGTACATAGGTTTCTCTAATGGCACCAGCCGCCACACTTGTAATCTAGCTTCAGCAGCATGGGTCATTTACTCTCCCTCAGGATAGCTAGTTGCTGCAGGAGGCGCTTGCTTAGGTCCTGATTCTAATAATGTTGCTGAGTATAGGGCTGTAATTGAGCTTCCATGGGATGCTTTGTCACATGGCATCATCTAGCTCGAAGTCTGTCTGGACTCTCAATTGGTGGTTTTCCAGCTCAATCGAGCTTATCAGGTGCGAAATCCTATTCTATTACGTCAGTTCATCCAAATTAGGTTATTGGAAAGAAATTTTGAAGTTATTATATTCAATCACATTCCAAGAAATCATAATTCATTGACTGATGCATATGCTAATTACATTTTAGATTGGTATCTAACACACATTTCATAAAATATACAGCATGCACATAAAAAAAACTTATAAATAAACTGACAACAATATATCTATATATATATATATATATATATATATATATATATATATATATATCTGTCCATAGATAGGTCAAATCTGATCCTCAGATCTAGTCATAACTGTATAATATACAAAAAAGTGGATCGCAGTCTATCAAAATGTCCTAGATCTAAGTAGGACCACCCTATTCAGTTGGACCACCTTGGTCCCCATGGTCTCTCTGTACTCTAGCTTCCTCAACCTCTTCAGCTTCGGCAGCTTCCAGAGCATCTAGGCATACAAGAACTGCTCTGGCTACTTGCCTTAAAAGGCGTAACCAGACAGGTGGAACTCCAACCACAAGCTCCTGCATGACGACCAAGATATGCTCTATCCGCAAAGTGGGAACTCTTTGGGTAAGACTGGGAAGATTCCCCTCTAGAACCCTAATAAGCCCTGGGACTTCGCCTACGATAGGACGAACAAACATGTGTGGATGTCCCTTAAGGCGAACTGGTCCAATATCTGCATTTTGACACGTTTATAGGATTAAGACTTGTACACATATGTATATATCTATCATTTTAAAATTCATAAAAATTTTAAAAATGTTAAAATTTTTTTTTTTTTTACCTAGCTCTCCCCATGCTCCTCTTGGAGGGAGGACAAGGTCTGGATCACCTCGAAAATCCATGTCGGCATATGGAAACTGCTCTAGTTCCGGTAGCTATCGCTCCCACTAGATGTAGAAGTCATCATCGTATACACTCTGCACTGTGTCTCCTCCCCCTTGACGGAGGAAGATGTCTCCCCATCTGCTCAGCCTTGGTTGACGTGGAGATCAGATTGGTAGATTTATGGTGGGGCTCAACCCTGGTACTCTCTTGAAGAATAAGGCAACCAATATGCTAGAATACCCAAAGTTCTTTCGCCTTCCTCTTTTGCAATCAGAGAGTTGTCTTTTCATAATGGGGACAACTCCTGAACACCAATCATAGAGGGCACCATGCATACAATCCACCACCAACCTCATTTGGTTCCATGTACCTAAATGTAATGAAGGGGATCCTGCAATCCTCACGATGGTTCTCGTTAGTAACTGTAGTGTGAAATCACGGATATGTGCAATAGGGACACAACTCCCTCTATTCTGGGTACCTAGTGTGCAAAACACATCAACGTATTTCTGGACACTTAAAGGATCACCACCCCTGCCGGTGCCCTCTAAGTTGACCGGTGCTTCTCGTCGTGACTGACTGGTAATGAAATATATGTCCTCAGAAGTAATTTCCAAAGTCTCACCCTGTAGGTCAAACATCCCTAAATCATGATCCCAATAGCGTATCATGAACTCCAATAGACAGACATTGGCCCACATGGGTGATGTGCAAAAGAACTTTAATAACCCACTCATTCATAAAGCATGTATGGTGGGCGCACTTTGGAGCACTTCTTGGTCCATAGTTTCATGTTCCCGTTCCCTCCATTCCAACACCATATTCACACCTAGAAAAACAAGTAATATGATTCATTAATTTCATATAAAATTTCAAATTTGTTTCCCTATAATTATCTTTTTATCCTTCACGAAGTACACATGACTGTCTAGTTAGACATGTCGTGTACTGTACGTGACTGTATTTAAAGGCAGCCCGCATACAGAACACGTTTACATGAGTGTTTACACATGAACCCGCATATGCATCGTGACATGATTTAGGATGCTTTTAACAATGAAATTGGGACTCAAAATTAATAATTGCTAGGATCAAATTGAACAGCTCAGGGTATAGGCTTACCTGCAACTTGCGGAATTTCATTTCCTCCACTAGATTGTCCACAATGATTGAATGAAGGTAGAGGTAAAAACTTGCTTCTTATGGCTAAAATTCAAAATGGTGAGTTTTGTTTTGATTTTGAACTATTTATAGAAATTTTATTTCTCAAAGTGGGTTTTTTCATATAGTTTGAAATCTATTCAACTAATACCATATCATTTTTGCCTTGAAACAGGTTTTTCATCATTATAAAGTGTTTTTTTCTCTCATAGGGTGGTTTCGACATTTCCAATGCATTTGTGCATCTATATTCAATCCACATTAACCTTAGCAATCAACATTTTTCCACAGACTATGGTATTATAAACCATTAGTTCCCTATTTTTACCATTGTTCTTCCATGGATAGGACCCTTTTTCATGAGTATCCTCCTTTAAAACCTATGTTCTCCTTTGATACTCATGCCGCAGCTGTTTCAGGTACAGGGGTATCCTTTTAGCTAATTTTCACGCCAAATAGAGATTCTTTTGAATCTCTTTTTACAAGCTATCCCTTTATAGGACTCCCTGCCCTTATGTAGTTTCTTTAGGCCCAGGTCTGACTCCTTCAAAACAGACTTGACTGCTAAGTTAACTTGTCTGTTCAAGCTCATTAAGAAGTTGTGAATGGGCATCTGCATCGGTGGTAGGTTATCTCTTTCTCGGACCATGTGGAATAATACGAGAAAGGATCCCTCTCTTTTCTATTTTGAATTGAGAAGAGTATTCTCAAGCATAGGTTTATCACTTTTCCAGACCCGAGGGACTAAATCTATGGAAAAGGAATGCTCGATATGAGCTTAGTTTTCTATTTTTCTTTCTCTGGACCTAAACATGAAAAAGATTCCAAGCGTACTTTGTGTCTTTGTCATGCTCATTAAACACTTAAGAACAAAGCAATGAGTTTATTGTTGTAAGCCCCGTTTCTCATAATCAAATGGATCTTTCCAAGTGATCTTTCTTTCCTTCACACTCGTAAAACTCAAGCTATTTCATGCTGATTTGGAATGAGCGTTGGGTAGGTGGTAATTTAACCTTTTTCGGACCTCTGTGACTAAGTACGAAAAAGGTTCACCTTTTATTCTATGGAAGTTAAGAGAGTTCTTCTGTGGTATGTTTTATGCTTCTCTGGTCTCAGGAGACTAAATTGGATGAAAAAGGACCCCCCTGGAGTCTTCTTTGGAGTTTTCAGACTCTCTAAATGTGAAAACACCAACTAAGCATGTCCTAGTTTGGGCTCATTAAATCCACGAATTAGTGACACTATCAAGCATTATTTTCCCTTCTCTTCAAGCTTGTTAAAAAATGAAGAGGGATCCGAGTTGACTTTCTTGGACTCGTTAAAATTTAACAGAGAAGGTAAGGAAGATGTTTTTCTCTTGTTTTCAGTAGTGGTAGCATGTTATCTTTGAACATAGCACTCTCTATTTTTTTTTATACCCATGTTTCAGTGTTCACTTTCAGTTCAGCTATTACTTCGAGTTTACTACTCCTCCTCTTGTCCATTATACCTGGGGAATCTGATCATGTCTCCTACATGACAGATAATTCTAGTTGTTCTATCTATGAGTTAAAAGCTGCCTTGGGTCATCTCTGTGTCATGCTCACTGTTTAAGGACTTCCCCCAATGTTTGATCTTTATCCTGATCCCATCATTGTTATATCTGTTATCTATTGTGTCTCCCTTCTTTTCTCCAGTTCCTAGTCACTCTTGTGATTCGTTGGAGGATCTATTTCCTTCCTTATCACAGCATGGTTTCGTTTTAGTACTTCTTGATGACGAAGACCTAGAGTTTTGACGATCATACCTTAGGATTCACTTTCTTCACTGTGAATTCCTTTACTTCAGTTGTCGATTATCATCTATTGATTGAAAAAATGTTGAATCCTTTCCATGTTCGACTTCAGCCTACATTTATTCACATGGCTTGGATTGTACTGGTTCTTTGGGAATGTTTATGAAGACCTTAGTTCTTCACCTATGGACTAAGTTGCGTAATATTATGTTCCATTTATGTACACATCCTCCAGATCTTTGAAGACTCATCATTATTGTATATTGTGGCTTTGATCCACCTTTGTAATATACGTGGTCTTGTATTCGTATCATATGATGTACTCAAATATTGTAAAGGAGCTAGTGTTCCAGTATATTGAACATAGCATCCTCAGATATGACTTTGTATATGACATTATTATGTATTTGTTTTAGGTACTACCTCTGCTCCATTGGATTTCTGAGTTCTCCAAATAAAAAGATTATAATGTATTTTGGCCATTTCTTCGCTCTGACCTCACACATTAGGGGGCATCTGTTATCTACCCAAATGAAACTTCTCCATCTGAGTGTTAACATTTCCTATGTTGGCACACAAAAGGACATTTATGGATTGAACATTGCCTAAAAAACTATAGATGGGCATGTTATGAACTACATTCATTATCCATCCAGATTGCCATTTTTACCTTTGAATATGTCAATTGCTATACCGCCATTTCCCATATGCAACCCACGTACATATGTGACTTTTCCAGTAGCATGTCACGTACTGTACGCGAGTATTTGTAATTGCAACCCACGTACAGATCTGTACGCGGGCTTCGCTTAGAGCAACTCGCGTGTCATACGCGGGTTGCCAGTATTAATACCCGTTTACGCCTTCCTTTGACATTAAAAATAATAAATCATGATTATTTGATATTTGTTAAGCCCTTAACTATAACCATATTAACTTTCTCAACCTCCTCAACCCTCGAAACTTCCTTATTTCACTAAGTCTAAATAAAGGCCTTGGGGAGGGTATTAATATATCATACTAGGAGAGCAAAGTTATGCTGGTGGTGTCTATTCATAAGTCTTTGGAGTAGTGGAACTCAGACTCCTTTGGTTGCAGAGGAGTCCTTATCTCGGGCATTGGGTTGTAATCTTAACTCATTCACTATTGTTAATAAAGAGAATCCTTCTTCCAAATGTGTTTTGAATGTCTTTCATGTATCATGGTTTGATAAATATTTATGATTAAGCACTCTATATATGATTTATCTAACTTGTTCTATATATATACATGTATAAGCTTGCACTTGGAGTATTTTCTCTTTATAGGTGAAGGAGAAACATCCCTGAAGGCTTTGGAGGAGAAGCAGAGCAAAAGAGGACAAAGCTAGGATCAACCGTCGTGAATCGGGTAAGTCTATTCTATCCTCTTGTTTCCTTTCTGTACTCTAAAGTTGATTTCCTGCAAGTTTTATGAGTATGCTGGTAACCTCATACCTTCAGTTATAAGGTGTTTATTCCTGTACAACAAGGGTACCTCCGAAACTATGTGGGAGAATAGAAAAAAGCTTGGACAAAATGGCTACACTTGGGTGAGTTTTGCTACAAAACCACCTTTCACATGTCAATAGGGATGTCTCCTTTCAGAGAATTATATGGTTATTATGCTCTTACATTTTCTGATATGATATCTGGTGATAGTAGAGCTCCAAAAGCTAAATATTGGGTGGAAGAAGGCCAAAAAATTTTAAAGCTTTTAAAAGATGATTTGCAGGTTTCCCAATATCAGAAAAACAATATGCAGATAAACATAGAGTGGAAAGGACCTTTCAGGTTGATGATTTAGTGTATTTGAGGTTTCAGCCATACTAACAAACATCTATCAAAAGGAATGGAGCAGAAAATCTAAAGCCAAGATACTATGGGCCCTACAAGGTAATCCTGAAGATTGGAGAAGTAGCATATAAGTTGGAACTTCCGAAAGGGAGTAAAAATCATAATGTATTTCATGTTTCTTGTCTCAAGAAATATATTGGTCAGAAAATTGTCATTTCATTTACACTCCCTCCTTTGGATGATGAAGGCCAACTCACACTTATTCTAGAAAAGATTTTGAAGATAAGGGAGAGAAGATTGAGGAGCAGAACAATCAAAGAATACTTGGTGCAATGGAAATATCTACCAAGTGAAGATGCCACATTGGAAGAGGAGAATATTTTGCAACATCAAAATATGAAATTTCTTGAGGAGAAGCAATATTGGATGGGGACGACTATAATGTCCCCATTCAAATAATTGCATAGCAGGAAAATTCCATCAATCCTACTAGTTCCCTAGGTTGGGTGGAAACATTGGGAAGTTAATAAGGGACATAATAAATGGTGTTTAGACATAAGAAGGAATTAATATTTATTTAATGGATTTAATTAAATTAATTCAAGTGAAAAATGAAATGGGTATGGATAATGGAGACACATGGAGACTATGGGGCCCACTCAAGCTAGAATTCCTATGTTAAATGGCATCCTCCTCTTCCAATCTCGAATCTATGGGAAGACTAATATTTTTGGATGGATTATAAGGTTAATATACTTTTCCATTAAATTCATAGGTCGAATTTGGGATGAATTGTAACTTACATGGGGAGAGGAAGAGCAAAATGGGAGTTTCATGGACACTTGGCTAGATTCCCCTTACATTTATGACATCTATGACACCAATGATGGAGATTCTATGACAGTTATGACACAAGTGAGATATGAAGGCTGACATATGACATATTTGACATTTCAGGCCTGAATAGAGAATCTTAGAGGGTGCTCATGGGATTTGGAGAAGACCAAGAGGCTCCTACTCGAATTTGGGAGAAGAGGGAACAATAGAGATGCCACATGACATAGCATGAGCAACCACACCAATTCAAGTTTGCTTTGGTTTATGGATGGATTTGGAACCTTAGAAGACCAATAATGTTTATAAACTACAGGTATCAGCCATGATAGGTCCCTTTTGATCATTTGTGACAATTGTTATTGTGAAGAGAGAGAGAGAGCTAGTGGATGACTAGTTCATGCCTTAGCCAATTTCGAGGGTGAAAGATTCCGATCCCAGTTGGTGTTTTTAGAGTCCACTCAGGTATTTCAAGGAGATTAAATGGAGTCATAATTTATAAGTGAAAGCTACAGAAACTCATGGAAATATCAAGTTCAGCTTGTTCTTCCTTTCATCTCAAGTTTTCTCACCATATTTCAGCTCTATGGAGTGAGGCGCACTTGGTGAGATATTCATCTCTTTGAGGGAGCTTATCTTGCTCCAGTATTTTGTATTCTGATGTAAATTATCTGCTCTTTAAGTTCAGAAATATCTCATGTCTAAAGGCCAAGAAATCTCATGTATTATTGCTCAATAATTAAAAAACGGTGCCATTTCCCCACTACCTTGTTGTAAGCTCTTGTAATCTTGATGGATTCGAATGGATGTATAAAATGTTGATGATTTATGAATTAATGAACTGTAATTAAAGAATATTATGGTTTTTTTGTTTAGTAACTAATAATTTGTGGCCATTAGGTCGAATTTCATAGAAATTGGCGCAAACTACACCTCGTTTCCCCAAGGGTCAAAAACTAGTTTTTATATATGATTGAAAGAAGTGATAACAGCCATGGGTGGTCAATTGATTATGCATATGACTCTCTGATAATGTATTATTCATATCCCCTACTTCAATTTAATAATTCAAGTGGGTTTCTGCACATTTGGGAAGCCATTTCTACCACTTACCCCGGGGGGGGGATTTGAGCTCAAAATTGCCAGTAAAATCATCTATCTTGTTCAGAATTTAGTTCATACTTGAAGAAGTGATTGGAGGGCCATAATACATCCCTGAACATAATAATTAAGATATTATATCATTCATACACCTTCTCTGAATATTTGGGAGAAATTGGGCTGATTTGGAGACCAGGACACTAAAACTATTCAAGAGCCAAAATTGTGAAAAATTGGAAAATTGGGCATTTTGGTAAAAATTTAAAAAAGGGACATTACAACCCCTTATGGAAATAATTAATATTCCAAAACCAAATTCACAGTATGTCTCTGAGAAAAAAAATGAAATATGCCAAAGATAAAATCATACCCTTGAATTTTCCTTTCTTGGAATTTTTTTCTCTTTTATTGTTAGAGTTGATTCGAATGTGATTTTGTGGGGTGATGCCAAAATGTTTCAAGAAAGAGTTTCTAAAGCATTCTTGGCAAATAATATTTTCATTTATATTCCTTCATTAATTATGTCGACTCAAAAAATATTTTCATGGAGAAGAGTACCAAAATTCTCGACTGAGAGTTATTTAAACTCTTGGCCGAAAGTTTTTTAAATATCTCCACTGAGGGATTTAACTAACCATGTGTTAGATTTGTACTATAAAACTCTCAAATGTGATATTTTAAAATCTGTTGGATGAGATTTTTTCTCATCCGAGAGTTTATGGTAAAAAAAAAGACATAAAATTTCTCTATTTTTTAGAAACTTGTCACTTCAGCTAGGGAAGAACCTTGCAAAATGATAGAATTAATGGTTGTCACAGGTTATACCAATATATTCATCTTTGAATATACTTTTCTATGGTATAAAAATTGATGATTTTCATTAAGGATTGTTATTTTTTACTATTTTTTTTCTAAAGATTATCATTAAGAATTTATTTGGCTAAATATCAGTTACAATGAAAATTCAATATGACCAGAATAACAAAACCAAACAAATAAAAAAAATCAACCCATAGTTCCTTGCATTTTCCTCTTTGAAATTGTAGTTTTAGTTTTATTTTATGAGTATCATGCATTAGAAAGAAAATTTAGGGACACCAACATCTGTTGATATGTACAATTATTTTATTGTATGTTATTTCAATAGTGACTGTCACAACTATTACAACTCAACAAATACCATTTTGGTAGGATTTCACCAACAAGTGAAAAAAGATCGACATAAGTCCTTGCATGATCAACATATTAAAAAAAAAATTTCAAGGGATGGGATTTAGTCCTCTTATATGAGAGTAAATTTTTTAAACAACCAGGTAATATTTGAACTGATTGGATGAGTCCTCGGGTGACAAATTTCATTACTGAAGGAGGTGCAATTCAGTTATAGAAGCTAAGCAGAGAACCTATCTATGTAAGTTTAGTTACAGAAGCTAAACGAAGAACCTGTCGATGGAAATTCTGTTACAGAATCTATCACTACTAGATTTTGATCCAAAATCCGACGGTTTTTTCCGACGGCGCATGGATTTTTTCTTTTAACCGTGCCAAAAATCAGAAAGATTAAATTTTTTTTTGAAATGGTGGGGATAAGTGTCGCTTAAGCGACGGCATTTCTCCTAGGTGTCGCTTAAGCGACGGCGCAAAAATATATATCTTCCTAAGTGTCGCTTAAGCGACGACTATCTTTCGAAGTGTCGCTTAAGCGACTGATCTAATTTTTATTTTATGATATGACCTATCATCATGGTTATAATCTTGAGTTTCAAACATTTTATATATTGTATTGGAACTCGGGTTCCAATCTTTTGAGACCCGACAACACACTGACATTGCAACATATTCTTCAATTGTCATGCTCCATCTCCTATAACTTTGGTGTGTAGTCCCTCTCCGC
>LPNX010620161.1:390223-438333 GCA_001517045.1 Pseudotsuga menziesii | reverse complement strand
TTAATATAATTTTGTGTTACAGCTCCATATTCAGTCTCCATTGTTGATAATTTTGCATGATCAATTGTTAATTGCTGTGGGTGAAATTAATCTACTGCAAGCCTGAATTTCTACACTCATGTGGGGCATAATCAAGTTGTACAAGTAGTATCTAAAGTGGGGATGACTACCAAATCCGTTGTCATGGTATATCATTATATGTATTACATAGATATCAAGTGGAATTCTCTTGATACGTGGTTGGAGAGGTAGTGCATCTCTGTTTGTGAACAAAGTTGGTAATTCCATGTCAAATAAACCCTTTGTATTGTACTCATTGATTGGTGATGATCCAATAGTTGGCAAATCAATTATAGTAGGTGTAGTATTAGATGTAAACTGAACAAATTCTCTGATCTTTTCCATTTCACGTTCTACATTAGGAAAGATGAAGGAAAAATAAGATATTTCTTGTGTTGTTTGGGTAACACATTTGTTATCTAGATTGGGTATATTTGAATCTTTATAGGAGGTCATACAAAAGTCTATAGAGATAGAATGTAGTTGAGAGGAGACATCAGTGCATGATTCTAGAAGTGATTATTTTGTATTGTGTGTTAGAATAATCAACCCATAGTTACCTTCTTTTGACATCAATTAATCATTTTTGTCTTATTACCTAGATTCCTAGATTCCATTCTATGCTAGTTTCCTTCTACATGTCTTAGAAGTAAACACATGCTAAAACAGAGTCATGGAGCACTTGGGAAACATCCTAGAAACCAATTTTAGCAAGTCTTCTTTATTCCTGATTTCCTAAAGTGCATATCTACTTTTTTTGAAAAGCTACCTTGCTTTATAGTTGATTTAAGGAAAAAGGAAAAGCTAGTCTAGGTGTAACTTCCTTGTTTTTTTCCCACATCATCCTCCCTTATTTTATCCAAATAAAAGAATGTATGAGTTTTCTTTCCATCCCTCTTTATCTTTCCCACTTGACTTAGCAAATTCGTGAGCATATTCATAGATTTGGAAACTGCTTTATGCACCTATGGGGGATTTGACTAGATTTGGTAAGCCTTATTTTTTACTATTTCAGATGGCATCCTTATGCATTTGACCCTCTCATGTCATTATTTATTCGAGCATCCAAATACTTCAGAAGGTTGGCTATTGTACACTTACTCAATATAGATTAGTGTTATGCTCCAATTTCAGTCTCCTTTGGTGTGAATTATGCATGTTTGATTAGCAATTTTGTGAGTGTTATTGTTCTATCTCTTGGGTTCAATTTCCACATGGTACCAGAGCCTTTGTATATCAATTTATCTCCTTCCAAATTGTTATTGCAAGTTCGACATCATTGACTGGGAGCGCATTCTGCTGATTGGAGGGCACAACTACTGAGCTATGGACCAATCTTAGAAGATCATCTTGACTCCATTCAATTTCTTTGAGTGGAAATATGAGATGGAGATATTTTTGAGAGAAAAAGGTATCTACATGGTGACTATGGAAACTAAGGCAGATCCCAATGCAAATACAGAGAAAATTAAATGGCACAAGAGGAGGGATGAGGCCTATGGTATTTTGTGTCTGAGCATTTCAAGAGACCTCCTCTTCCATATTGATGGATTGAAATCACCTAATGAAGTGTGGGAGAAGCTTGAATATATTTTTGGAAAGATAGATGATATTAGAGGACATCAAATTGAGAATGAGCTGATCTCCTTGAGTTCCAGTAGCTTCGAATCATTGCAAATCTACTTTTCCAAGTTTAAGGCCCTCGTTTTGCAGCTAAAATAGTGTGGTATTAAAAAGAAGTAATACAAAATAGTCTTGTCCATACTCTCTAAGCTTGGTCCTGACTATCCAGTTTTTGTTTTGACCTTTCATGCCACCAAGTTGATAGCACGAGCCTGGAAGATACCTAAGCTTGTAGAGTTCATGGAATCGCTCACACAGGAGCAAGATAAGTTGGTGATGAGGGGAACCATCAAAAATTCCAAAGACCAAGCTTTGGTTGTTGGATATTCAAGGGTGGATTCAAAAATCAAGAAAAAATATAAAAATGCACCTGAGCAAAAGAGAGACAAGTCAAAGTCTCAAGAGGAGCCTCAAATCTCCAAGAAGAACTCCCAGAAGAAGAAGAATAAAGGAGAAATGAGCAAGTGCGCATACTAAAGTAAGAGATATCATCCTAAGAGATATTGTATGAAGAAGAAAATTGACATGTTGAACCAACTCCTGGAGAAGAATAACATCTCCCTTCCTGATTTCTCAAAGAAGAAGGAAGGAGGATCAAATTCAGAAGACAGACAGAGAGTACATGCCTTGGTTGCTGGCACATCAAGATCACCTAGCTTCATCATATATTCTGGAGCTTCTAGACATATGGTTTCAACAAAGGAAACATTCTCCTCTCTTGAGACGTCGAAAGGTCCACCAATAATTTTGGGAGATGACTCTCTCACTGACAGTTTGGGGGAAGGGTAGGATTGATCTTGACCATGTTAATTTCAATAATGTGTTTTATGTTCTAGGTCTTGCCTCTAATATCTTATCAGTTTATCAGATGACTCACAATGGGTCTCCAAATAAGGTCATATTATCCCTTGATGATGTTGAAATCACTAAGATTTTGAATGGTAAATTCATATCAATAGGTGTTGTTGATCACACTTCAAAGGTATACAAGTTTTCCCATTTTCTACCCTACTCAAACCCCTCTGCTCTTCTGATTCATGTTAATGAAGAAAGTAATATTTGGCATGAAATATTTGGCCATCTTAACTACAAGTATCTTTCTGATTTGAGTGAAAAATATATGGTCACAGGGTTACCAAAGATCAAGTTTTCTAAGGGATTTTGTCAAGGTTGTATCCTAGGAAAACACCTAGAGCAAAAGTATGAGAAAGCTAATCATGAGAGAACCTCTGCACCTCTTGAGTTGATCCACAGTGGCATTGCTGGTCCATTCCCTCATATTCCCATGAGTCAATCCAAATACGTACTCACCTTCATAGATGACTTTTCTAGGTATTGTTGGGTTCACTTCCTAAAGCATAAGTCTAAAGTTTTTGACCTCTTCAAAGTCTTTAGAGCCTTGGTTGAAAACCAGTCGAGGAGGAAACTCAAGATCCTTAGATTTGACAATGGTGGTGAGTATGTCAAGTCTGAGTTCATTTAGTATTGTAAAGATTCAGGTATTCAAATGCAACATTTGATCCATTAGACACCATAGCAAAATGGTGTTGCTGAGGGAAAGAACGGATCACTGAAGGAGATGGCAACCTGCATGATGGAGGCTAAGAATTTTTCGGCAAAGTTTTGGGCCGAGGCTATAAAATGTGCATCCTACATCCAAAATAGGGTTCCTTATAAGAATATTTATGGTATGACTCCTTTCAAATCTTGGAGTGGGCACAAGCCAGATGTGACCCATTTCAATATTTTTGGCTCAAAGGCTTGTGCTAGAATTCCAACTGAAAAGAGGAAGGATTTGAAACCCCAAAGCCAAGAGTAAAAATTTGTTGGGTATTCTAAATATTCAAAAGGGTACAATCTGATCAACTTGAGCACTAACCAATATTTCATTTAAAGAAGTGTTCAGTTCCAAGAAGAGCCTTTAGCAACAGTTGAAGTTGGAGAGTCCTCTTCATCACCAGAACCATTGATTGTAAGTGAAGAGACTAATGAGTTCTTTCCTAAATGGAGATATCACTAAATATATTTACATGCAGCAACCTAAAGAGTTTGTTTCTAATCCATATTTAGTGTGCAGGTTAAAGAAATCATTGTATGGGCTCAAGCAAGCCCATGGGGCTTGGTATGCCAAGATTGATGGCTTTTTGCTGTCACTGAGTTTTGTTCGATGCAAGTATGATCCTAATGTATATTTGAATATGATTCATGGTTGTTTTGTGATTATTTTCTTGTATGTGTATGACCTATTGATTACAGGAAGTTCAAGGAAAGATATTTCCTCCTTGAAGGATGCAATGAAACATGCATTTTCTATGACAGATTTGGGATTGTTGAGCCAATTATTGGGTCTCGAAATTGCTCAATAAAACAATGGAATCAAAGTACATCAGTCCAAGTATGATTCATATTTTCTCATCAATTTCAAAATGAAATATTTCAAGCCAAGCAAGACTCCTTTCCTTTCAGAAGTTAATCTTGAAGAAGCAGGTTCTTCTCCTATGGTAAATAATACACTGTATAGGCAGTTGATTGGGTGTTTTCTTTATCTTACACACACTCAAGCAGCTTGGTCATGATGTCCATTTTCTTTCTGAAGCAATCCCTCTCAAGATGTGAACCTCTACAATAATCACACGTGGGTATTTCTCTCTTGTTTCTCCTCTTGGAATGAGCTCCCATCAGTATAACTAGAGCTTTCTGAACTTGATTCCTTCTTCTCTTTCTCCCTTTGCTTCAAATCTTTCTTCTTGCAATGGGATTGATTTGATACACCAGAAGTAAGAGATTGATCCTTATATTTGATGATGGTACCAATTTATATGATCTTTTCCTACTTCTGAGTCAAAGACTCCATGAAATATTCTAGCGTAGGCATCTTCCAGTTCCTGGTTGTCAGTTTGCTAGAGTGAAATGTCGAAACATATACAGAATACTCCGACCCCAACTTAGAAAGGATGGACAAGATAATATCATCATCTTTATTCTCTATGCCACATTTTTTTATCTGAAGTACCACAAATTTAAACTTGGTGAATAAATATTCAATGGTCTTGTTGTGAGCTGGGCTCAGTGAGATTAGCTCATTCTGAAGATGATGGCCTCTCATTTCATCTGTCTTCCCGAATAATGGCTCAAATTTGACCCAAAATTCATTCGGTGTGCCAAGAATTTCATGTGAAAGAGAAGTTCTCTTGAGGTGCTGAGGCAGAGCATGCTGAAGGCCTCATCAAGTCTATCAAAATACTTAGCTTTCTCCACAACAAAATTTGTCTCATTCTCAGTTCCCATGGTGACCCGGTACAAGCCTTTGGACCTCAAATGGATGACCATATCGGCCTTCCACTAAAAATAATTGAATGGAGTAAGTAGAGCTTGAGTTTTCTCCATCGTTCCTGCACAACCTGTGACAAAAAAATGATGCTAAACCTGCAAAGCAAACACTCAAGTTTTCTGGAAATATGCCTTAAACAACAACTCAAACCTCACAATATTTGTTTGCACCTCCAACTAGATTTGATACCATGTAAGAATTTACCTCTTAATTAGATCAAGGAGCTAGAGTAGACTTCACACATGAAGTGTTTGATAAAATGTGCAAGAGAAACAATCAAAGAGACATAAAATACTTGGAATAACACATGTGAATGGTACTAATTTCTGATCATATTATTATCATCAATCATTTAGATGTTATTTTACACATTTAAAATACATTGGAGGAAATACGAGTGGCTCTGGTAGCGAATTTGCAACGTACAAGTGTCATGGTGAGAATTGACCTCCAACCCCCTTAGGTAGACCAAAGGAGCTCCAACTAAGCCCAAACAGTCACGAAACCTCATGTGAAGTGTGCTGGGTCATTAATGGGTCATAGGAAAGAGTGGGTGAGAATATAGAGGTGAGTGGGGTGCTCTAGGTGGAAATAAATGCTCCTAAGAGAGCTAAAATAGGACAAATACACCCCCTAGCGCACTAAGTCAAACCAAGGCCCCACAAATCAAAGAGGTGGTGCCCCAAGACATTACATGAGGTGCACATGTGTTGGGTTGACCAACTAGGACACTACTGTATGTGTGAACAGGCCAAAATAACCAGTTATAATGCTTAATCAGCTCTCCTAAGTCTTAAACCATAGGATATCATTGCATGAAGGAAAATAAGGTTAGCCTAAGGTAAAAAAATGTACTAAGGACGTATTACTACTCCAAAAAATTCTTTTAGAGGTTTAGTTGAATATGAGAAATACATACTGGTGGAATGGAATGGGAAGATTAAAAGTTGAGCGATGTCTGGAACAAATACATGTTACAAATTAGTTGAACCATTCACTGCAGTAATCAATTTTAAGAAAAAAACTCTAGTTGCATTAGTGAATCTCATAACACAGATTCTATCTCGTACATCACATTGTCAAAATCACCATAATATAGAAATGTTCACTGTAGTAATTAGTTTCAAGAGAAAACTCTCTCTGCACCAGTGAACCTCGCACACCCAGATTCCAGATTGTAGATCAACATTACGAAAATCATCATAATACTGTCCAGTAAGTAGTTCACTATATCAAAATTTGATGGTCATTGAAAAATAATGCTTAATGACATATGCATTTCTAAGTGTGTTGATTGCTTGGTGTAAGTAATGGTTTAGCATATTTGTTTTTATTGTAAATATATCGCAACCATTCACTGTTTTTATTTATAGTTATTGCAGGCTTGAAAGAAAAGTATGACAAGGAAATGAGGAGAAATTATGTGAAGGCCATTGTTGTCACTGGTATGCATGTATTGACGTTTTCAGTAGGAATCTAATTTTGAAGGATTGTTTGATTATAATAGTGATATGAATGCAGTGGATAGAGCTTTATAAATTCTTTTTTTCAAAAGTCAAAATAATTTCCGTGTCTAATCTCTCTATTTTGGCATTGTCAGGTAATGGAGGAAAATTTTCAGGTAGTTTTTACATCAACGTTATCTAGGAAGTACAATGGACCGCCATATTTTTGAAATGTTGTTACAGATTATTTCATAGTTTTCCATGTTCGCTCATGTTCAATACTCTGTAACTATGTATCAAGAAGGGAACCTGTCATGCTTGGGTAGAGTTTCTGTTGATCTTATGATCAATACTATTGAAGGTAGGTGTTTGTTCTGTATGTTTCTATCCTTTGTTTTCATTTCAGTTGCAAGTTGTATGTGATATTGTATGGCTGAAGGAGGGTACTTTTATTAGGGAATGCTGGTTGTTTCAAATCCACAAAGAATCTATAAGATAGACAAATTTTGTTATTACATTGACATGTTACCCAAAAAAGCAGTACCAACTCTTATAAATAGCATTTTGTTGAATCAATATTTCTGATATGTTATTTCAATACTATAAAAGTGAAATATTATCACACTTGATATTTTGAGCTTTTCTAGGGATGTTCCAAAATATGGATATTTAAGGTTATTGTAATTTATATTGGAATTTGATGTTATTGTTAAAACTAATATTCTTATAACATATTTAGGAACTCAATGTATTAGAAAGGATTCTACATGTTTTCTTGTTATCCAAACTTGAACCTAGGATCATTGCACTGAGAATACTGAGGTACTCTACAACCCAGCAAGGAAGAGATGTTGTAACTTGTAAGGCTAGTAATGTTACAAAAAATTAAAAAATAATTAAAAATTTAATGTCAGCTTGTAAAAAAAAATAAAAAAATGCATATATCCATATTAAACCCATATCTATCAAAAGCATCAATAGGGATCAAATTTATTTTGGTGCAAATTTTTTTCTTCATGTGTAAAAAATTGAAGATAAAAAAATTTACCCCTCAAGAAATTGGATCCCTCTGAGTGCTTAATAGATTTGGGTTTAAGATGGTCATGGATCTATGTTGGTTGTAATACATAGCTAGATCTATTAATACTATTAACTTAAAATTAAGATGTTGATGGATATTTAAGCACCCCTGAATGTTTAGAAAATGATTCCGTGTTTTTATGATGGAAGCTTTTGCTGGCTCTAACATTTTGGCCTTTGACTTTCTTTTTGTGTTGTCATAGATTACAATAAACCTTCCATAGCTGCTATTCAAGTGCTTGCACTTGGTGGTGGATTAAAATTAGCAATGGTATATGGCAATGATTGTCTATCTGTTGTTGTTTTATGTCTTGTATGGAAAGTTTGGGAATTTGCATGATTTGAGTTATGATGGATGTATTTAATTTGTGCAGTCTTTTCATGCTTGTATTTCAACCCAAAAAGTATAGCTTTGTTTTCCAAAACTTCAACTTGGGGTTATTCCAGGATTTGGAGGTAAGAATTTTCAATGTACATTTATTTCTGTCTTAACATGGTTGACCTCATACTGTGGTATATCCAATTTGAATCTAACTAGGAATTATCTGGAAAAGATACTTATTTGTTTCCACTGTTGAAGAAAATCACAAGTGTTGCTGGGAATAGGATATTGTATCAACAATTTTTACACGTTAAATTTGCAAACAACAATTAATTTATTTGTAATCGACAAGATGACACCTAATTCTCAACAAGGAAGAAAATCAACAAGGGTAGATCCATTCAAACCGGTATCTTTGTAAATTAGAATTATGCAATTTATTGTAGGACTGTCTATTTACCAATGCTGGAAATAGTAGGTACCAATACTTCCATTACACCCAATTCTCGACAAAGAAGAAAATAAACAAGGACAGATCCATTCAAACCAGTATATTTTTAAATTAGAATTCTCAAATTTATTGTAGGGTTGTCTACTTTCCAATGGTGGAAAGAGCAGGTACCAATACTTACCTTAAGAGCCAAGTGCCAAAGAGCTCCTATGACATTGAATGCTAAGTATAACCTTGAATATACCTCTTTAGTGGAAAAACTCTATTTGACTAGGACAAACAATCATTTGCCAATATTGATCTAATGTTACGGATATAGTATCATGTCTTCCAGCTTCAAAGAATATAGAAAGTCTTTTAAGTGACTCCATTATTATGTGTATTTCCTTTTATGATATAGAATAATTGTATCTTTTTTAGTTGTTTAGTTAGCTTAATGTTAGGATATATACAATCTATAATGAATATGAGTGTTGGATCTAGTCAATCTAATATATATATTGTGTATGTTATTGAAAGTAAGAGGATATATTTTTTCTACAATCAAATACTAATAGTAAAGGAATCACTACTCACATATCCTATCTCCTCCTATACTACATAATTGATTCCCTTTAATCACCATACCTATGCTATTTACTTACCACAATAAATACCTTCTCACTACTACAATACGATAGGATGTATAATAAGTAGTAGGAATAGGAAGTCTCATTATGTAGACACAGATCGAATGGAAGATAAAGAATATTGTCTCTAAAGTAAAGTAGAGTCCGGACAACCTTATCTCTTTTATTGCTAGATATAGTAATTAGGGACTCTTTGTTCAAGTAAGTAGGTATTAGTATGGAATTATATATAGTAATTAGGATATTGCAAATAAGGTTCAAGGGAGTAAAATATAGATGGCATATATCTTTGTTAATGCAAAGTTTGTCTTAGAAGTTGGATATGAAGTATAAACCTATTTGTCATGACATAACATATTAAAAGTATTAATAAATAATGTAGCAAATGATGATGAATATTATGGGATACATTTTGGTAAATGGTAATGAGGCATTGCTTAAACATGGATACGAAGGGGGGGCATAACTAAAGTTGTAGCTTATATATTTTTTTCACCAGGGATAGATATCCTTTCATGTGAATAACAAGTAGAATAACAAGTAGAGCTGAGTAGAATTCTTCAGATGAAGGTCAGGTAGAGGGTTGAGATAAATGCTAGAAGATGGGGGTATTCATAGAGAGGGTTGATATGTATGGCAAAATATTGGTAATCATAGAGAGATATGAGCCTGGTAAGTGATAATATAGGTGCTAATTATATTTACTAAATGAAAATTTTAATTATTTAGTATTTTCGATAAGTTATGATCCCACATAAAGGACGTAATGTGACATACGTCGCATAACACTACTTGGTCCAATATATCAATTTGTATGCATGCACCTTACTACTTGGTGCACTAAAGTGATGACTCTGAAAAACTAAAAAATGTACTCGAAAAAAATTAATATATACTTCAAAGTATCTAGGATTTAGGGTTTCCAATGTCTCGACATCTTTTATTGTAGTTGCTCGATTTTTTTTATTATGTTTGTCTCAAAGACATGCAAATCCACGTTCACATCATGTACTTGAGGCCCTGCATGAGTATGTGTGTGTTAAAGAGAGAATATAGGTGTACTTGCATGTAGATTAATTTCTTATCTTCTTGCCATCATAAAATTTGTGAAAATATTGATGTATGAGCTACACTTCATGTACTCGCACTATATGTAAAAGCTACACATATGTACTTGCCCTAAAGGTTCCATGTAAAGGTTCAGTATGAGGTGATACTTTTATATTAATGGATTCAAACCACCCTTCACTAGAACAAGGCTTCATTTCTTTCCTAATTGTATATACATAAATTGTATTCAAACAATTATTTCAACCTCTTTATCTTTAATAACCTTTATCTTTTGTATAAGTTGTGTAGTTTGATGGAACAGTTCCTAAATTGTCATAAGAACTTGTCATTAATACTGAGGAAGATATATATTCCAGTAACCCCAAGAAAATAATAAGGACTAGTGATGAGGATGAATTCACATTGCTAAAAATAAAAAATAAATTGTCTTACCATAACTATTCAAATTTAGCTTGTCGAAGTGAATATAGAATAGTTTGGAGCAACTTTGTTTATCAAATAATTTTTGAAGGGTGGCCCATTTTACGTTTCTTAGCTTAACTTGGCTTAAGAGGGAACAATACATATAGGCTTCATTTATTCCTAAGTTTTTGTCTAGGTGTGTATGGATTGCATGGGATAAAACAGGTTGGAACTATTCTCGAGCTGGAACTCTGCCAGGGTTGGAACTCTGCCCAGGCTGGAACTCTACTTGGGTTTGAACTCTACCCAGGCTGGAACTCTGCCCCACTAGAACTATGCCCAGCTAGAACTCTGCCCCGCTTGGTGGAACCCTTCCCTTGTTGGAAATATGCCTTGTTGAAACTCTTCCCTGGCTGGAACTCTGCCTCGGTTGGAACTCTTCCCAGCTAGAACTTTAACCCAGTTGGAACTCTGACCTGACTATGACTTTTCCTCGCTGGAACTCTACTTCAACTAGAACTTTGCCTTGGTGGAACTTTTCCCTGACTGGAAACCTGCCCCTAAACTTGCATGTTTGCATTATTGAACTTGCCTTCCTTGCAAAGGCCATATATAAGTACACTATATGTGACAACATTAGGGTTAACAACTGTTAAATTTTGTGTATATGTGAGACACATTCTCAAGTAGGATGGTACCATATCCAGTTAAATAGGGTGAAGTAAGACCCTGTAAGGTACCCTAGGGACCCTAGTTGTCTCCTGGAATTCTTGGTCTCGGACCAAGCAGGTTTATGCATGTAGGGCTCCTGGTTTGGTGTGTCCATTCTCAGCCCCGGCTGGAACTCTGCCCCAACTAGAATTCCTCCTCGACTTAAAATTTTCCTCAGCTGGAACTTCGACCCAGTTGGAAATATGCCCCAAATGGAACTTTGCCTTGGCTGGAGCTCTGCCTCGACTGGAACTTTACCCTGACTAGGTATGCATCACCGATACTGTCATGTCCCAGAGCGTAACTGTACGAAACTAAATAAAATTGATGGAGGTTGTCGAGTTTGAAGATGATGGGATAGGAACAACCACTATGACGTTTAAACAAGGTGGTGCAGGGTTGACCAAAGGAGGCTTGACGATTTTTCCCAGACTGTGAAATCGTAGCATATGTAGGAAACTCCCTTATTGAACACCACTCTTACACCTGCACAATGCACATCCTATAATACCATTGTAGAACATTTAATACTATAACCTCAAAGTTATGAACCAATACTTATTAAAAGCTGCACCTCAAAGTTGTGAACAAATACTTATTGAACGCCACTCTTGCACCTACACATCTTATAATACCACTGTATGTATCCACATGAATGTAACAGTTGGATGAAGCAATCTGTATAGCATAGGTCACAGGTGACCATTAACCAACATGGTGTAGAGAAACAATTGTTGACATAGGTTTATTCATTAAAGGAAATTTGGGGTCTAAAATGGGCCTTATAAGAAAATGCGCCAATAATAAATTTTGTGAGTTGGAATTCAAGGACCAATAGAATTTCAATAAAATGAGTAAACCATAATGGTTGAATTGACATATTTGTCATAAAAGAAAACTACTTTTTTATTCGTATTTTTGACATATCTCCCTGTGTTTTTACTCAAATTTCAAGTGGGAGAGCTCGTTGGATGCGGAATTTAATGCCACATCCAATGAGTACCCACACTGCATACTTTTGATGGACCCCGCTACCCCAAAAACAAGAAATTCCTAAAAAAATGTAATGATGATGTCATCATCATGTTTTTTTAGGCATTTGTTGTTTTGGGGGTAGAGGGGTCTATCAAAAGTATACAATGTGAGTACTTGTTGGATGCCTAATTAAATTCCACATCCAATGATCTCTCCCTCTTGTAATTTGAGTAAAAACACAAGGAGATATGTCAAAAATATGAACAAAAAAAGGAGATTTTTTCATTCTTCCTCCAAAATCTATAACTATTATTTTATTATTTTAACTATTATTTTATCATTTTCCTTAGGAGGCCCATTTTAGACCTCAAATTTCCTCTAATGATTGGCTATTAAATATTAGTTATTTAAAAACAAACAACCAACAATGAGTTTGCAACATGTCAGATTGTACTTATCCACTCACTAACACGGGGAAGGCGTTAAATTTCAGAGATAGAACAATAGGTGGGAGTCGGGACAGTCTTGGCCAAGTGCTTGCTCTGCGGCAGCCTGATTAATTTTGGAGTAAGTTAACAACATGACGAATTTTCTCAGCGGCAATCGTCGCACCAAATCTTTGACCATCGGTAAGCCCCTTCTCTCCATTTCCAGCCACCCGTTCTACCCTGTCGTCGTAAGACAACCCGTTAACCCTCCGCTGTTAGAACCTCCACTGTTGGAACTTCTACTGT
The DNA here is from genome assembly GCA_001517045.1 of Pseudotsuga menziesii. Classification (NCBI taxonomy): domain Eukaryota; kingdom Viridiplantae; phylum Streptophyta; class Pinopsida; order Pinales; family Pinaceae; genus Pseudotsuga; species Pseudotsuga menziesii. The sequence continues at coordinate 425,499 of LPNX010620161.1, read as the reverse complement.
CTACCCGCATTCCACATACTTTCCATGAACTCATGCTTCCACCAACCACACATCCATCTCGGTCATGATCACACTCCATCACAAATGCTCATTCCATCTACAACCCTCCTCTATTTCTGGACGAGCACCTGCAGACCATCATTGTTTAGATCGCTCTAATTTTCCCATAATACCCAACACCCAACTGCCAGTTCGTTACCATTTGAAAGATTTCAAAATATTGATCCTCTGTATTTGGACGAGCACCAACGGACCCTCAAAACCCTTGGCTTGGTGGTTTTGGGAATATCATACTGAGGTGTCAGGGGAATCTCCCAAATCAAAACTGAACTGACGTCATTACATGGAAAAATGTAAATAATTCATCATTAGGCATTCAAGAACAAAGAAATGGGAGAGTAATAATTGAATAGATAAGGACTTCAAACTTGAAAAAGGAGTTGGGATTTTCTGATTAAGGGGATATTCTCAGCTATATATATTTCGCTATTTTGTGAGATCGACGAAGGAGACAATTGTATTCTCTTTGCTCATCAGTGTTTAGAGGGCTTAATTGGGATCTCAACATTAAATTGTTTCACGATCGAGGTGGGTTTTGGGAATCATGGCGAAAGTGGAAGTGAGTATGGAGGTTGGAGCTGATGGAGTTGCCATAATCAAGATGACCAATCCACCAGTCAATGATTTGGCACTACCACGTAAGGGCTAAATAAAATAAAAATCATATTATATCAGTTGAAACTGAAATTTTTATTTATTTGAGGGCTTTAATGATGTTTGTCTTGATGATGAGTTAAAGATGTTTGTTTTCAGGATGGTTTTAGGGTTAAAAGTTTTTTAATATCTATTTTTGTAATATTAATTATTAAATATATTATGTTATTTTTGCTTTTCCTTTTAGTAAAATCTAGGGTTATTCATCAAATATACTGGAATCTTGTTTTCGATATAAGTTTTTATGATTAAAAGATATCTTGTTTGGCGTAAAATTCAACTTGGTATAAAATTTTTGCAAGTTCTGATGACTTCATTTTGAAAATCTTGGAATGATATGGGAGAGGGATAATTTTACGTCACAAATTGATATATTAGATGGGATGTAGAAGATTTTGAAACACTGTAAATCTTAAATTTTTTTGCAACAATGTAAATCTTAAAATACTTTGCAACACTATAAATGTTAAAATAACAATTGGGCAAATTTAGTACAATGTTATCAAAGCTACTAGACGCGACTCTGAGAATGACTTGGTGAAAGAACAACAGTTTGGAAATTGAGCCAAAGTTATTATACTCTACTACCAGAATGACTTGGCAAGACCTAACAGTAAGAGTACTCAGGAAGACTTGCCAATTGACTTGGGAAAGTTAAGAAAGACACTATTTTTTGGGAAAGCTAAAGATACACTTCTTTTTTGGGTAAGGGTAAACAGTTTTTCGGAGCCACAAATCCCCACTCCATACAGTAAAGCCTTATTTAATTGGGGGCATTAAACTTGGCAAATTCATACAAATGATCGGGCCTCTATTCTTGCTGGGGTTTGAACCTGGATTGTTATTGGGTGTGAGGTTTGAATGTGGGTTGTTATTGTGTTGACACCCTGTCTCGACCTCTTCTAGGTCACAACTCAACAAACAAAAAATACCCCAAATCATTGGAAAAATATATATTAGATTAATATAAGAATTTATGATATCTATATAAGGCGAATGTTCAAGAATAACTCATTTGAGAATATATATATAAGAGAGAGAGATATAAATTGCTTTAGAAAAGCAAACAAAACAAGTGTTTGTTTAGTTCTCGCTTTTCCTTCTAGAGATGGTAAAGTTTGAGACAATACTTGAAAGTCAGACTATGGATTCATTTTGACTGGTATTTGATGACATCAAGTATGAATATATGACTCTGGTCCAAGTTAGACTTGGTTTCCTCAAATAACAAATTCAAACTTGTAAGTTCACTAAGACGATTTGGAATAGTCTAGTGACACTCTTTTAATTTTTTTGCTTTTTTTTCTTTTGTGAAAAGCTAACTTTTTTGGAGCAAATTAATATTATAGTGTAGAATTTGTAGTGAATTCTCACTTTTCCGTGGCTAATTTTGCATAAAGAAGGGGCATAGACAAACTAATAACGGAGTCTACTCTTGTCAGAGTCATCTTCATTCATGGGGATGCTTACTTTATCTATTCTTGAGATTAAGCTAAGTAATTTGACAATGGATTGTTTCAACTTTTAAACAATCTTTAGAAGGTGCTATAAGATATGGGACTTCAAAGTCTTGTTAAGGAGAAAAAAAATAGGACAAAAACCAAATCAGTTCTAACGTGATGACACTTTGGCATAAATATGTGTTTAAGTTCAAAGAATATGACTGTAAGTAAAAAATGAGAACTATCTTATAGTTTCTTCGTTGTGAAATTGAACACTGAAAGATGTTGATAAGCACATCGAAATAAAGGATATAAAAGTCTTGTACATGTTTAGTTGAATATGAGAAATAGATACTAGTGGAATGGAATGGGCAGCTTAAAAGTTGAGTGATGTCTGGAACAAATAAATGTTACAAATTAGTTGAACCATCTGCTGTAGTAATTAATTTTAAGAAAAAAACTCTAGCTGCATTAGTGAATCTCGTAACACAAATTCTATCTCTTAGATCACATTGTCAAAATCATCATAATATAGAACCGTTCACTGTAGTAATTAGTTTCAAGAGAAAACTCTCTCTGCACCGGTTAACCTCGCACACCCCGATTCCAGATCGTAGATCAACATTTCGAAAATCATCATAATAATGTCTAGTAAGTAGTTCACTATATCATAATTTGATGGTCATTGAAAAATAATGCTTAATGACATATGCATTTATAAGTGTTTTGATTTCTTGGTGTAGGTAATGGTTTAGCATATTTGCTTTTATCGTAAATCTATCACAACCATTCAACTATTTTTATTTACATTTTTTGCAGTCCTGAAAGAAAAGTATGACGAGGCAATGAGGAGAAATGATGTGATGACCATTGCTGTCACTGGTATGCATGTATTGACATTTTCAGTAGGAATCTAATTTTGAAGGATTGTTTGATTATAATAGTGATATGAATGCAGTGTATAGAGCTTTATAATTTTTTTTTTTTCAGAACTCAAAATGATTTCCATGTCTAATCTCTCTGTTTTGGCATTGTCAGGTAATGGAGGAAAATTTTCAGGTGGTTTTGACATCAACGTTATCCAAGAAGTACAACAGACTAATAATAACAACCTAACTTTTGATACAAACATATTTTTTAAATGTTGTTACAGATTGTTTCATAGTTTTCCATGTTTTCTCATGTTCAATACTCTGTAAATGTGTATCAAGCAGGGAACCTGTCATGCTTGGGTAGAGTTTTTGTTGATCTTATGATCAATACTATTGAAGGCAGGTGTTTGTTCTGTATGTTGCTCCCCTTTGTTTTCATTTCAGTTGCAAGTTGTAAATGATATTGTATGGCCGAAGAGGGGTATTGTTATTAGGGAATGTTGAATGTTTCAAATCCGCAAAGAATCTATAAGATATAAAAATTTTGTTATTACGTTGACATGTTACCCAAAAAACAGTACCAACTCTTATAAAATGCGTTTTGTTGAATCAATATTTCTCATATGTTATTTGAATACTATAAAAGTGAAATATTATCACACTTGATATTTTGAGCTTTTCTAGGGATGTTCCAAATTATGGATATTTAGGGTTATTGTAATTTATATTGGAATTTGATGTTACTGTTAAAAATAGTATTCTTATAACATATTTATTTAGGAACTCAATGTATTAGAAAAGGATTCTACATGTTTTCTTGTTATCCAAACCTGAACCTAGGATCATTGCACTGAGAATAGTGAGGTGCTCTACAGCCCAGTAAGGAAGAGATGTTGTAACTTGTAATGCTAGAAATGTTACAAAAATTTAAAAATAATGAAAAAATTAATGTCAACTTATAAAAAAAAAATGCATATATCCATCTTAAACCTAGATCTGTCAAAAGCATTGATAGGGATCAAATTTATTTTGGTGTAAATTTTTTTCTTCATGTGTAAAAAATTGAAGATAAAAAATTTTACACCTCAAGAAATTGGATCCCTCTTAGTGCTTGATAGATCTGGGTTTAAGATGGTCATGGATTTATGTTGGTTGTAATACGTAGCTAGATCTATTAATACTATTAACTTAAAATTAAGATGTTGATGGATATTTAAGCACCCTTGAATGTTTAGAAAAGGATTCTGTGTTTTTAGGATGGAAGCTTTTGCTGGCTCTGAAATTTTGGCCTTTGACTTTTTTGTGTGTGCTGTCATAGATGCCAAGAAACCTTCCATAGATTCTATTGAAGGGCTTGCACTTGGTGGTGGATTAGAATTAGCAATGGTATATGGTAATGGTTGTCTATCTCTTGTTGTTTTATGTATCATATGGAAAGTTTGGGAGTTTACATGACTTGATTTATGATGGATGCATTTAATTTGCAGAGTCTTGTCATGCTCGTGTTTCAACTCCAAAAGAACAACTTGGTTTTCTAGAACTTCAACTTGGGATTATTCCAGGATTTGGAGGTAAGATTTTTCAATGTACATTCATTTGTGTCTCAGCATGGTTGACCTCATACTGTGGTATATCCAATTTTAATCTAACTAGAAATTATTTGGAAAAGTTAATGATTTGTTTGCATTGTTGAAGAAAATCACAAGTGTCACTGGGAATAGGATATCATATCAAAAATTTTTACACATTAAATTTACAAACAACAATTAATTTATTTGTAATCGACAAGATGACTCCCAATTATCTACAAGGAATAAAATCGACAAGGGTAGATCCATTCAAAATAGTATCTTTGGAATTAGAATTCTGGAACTTATTGTAGGACTGTCTACTTTCGAATGGTGGAAAGATCAGGTACCAATACTTCCATTACACCCAATTCTCGACAAGGAAAAAAATCGACAAGCATATATCCATTCAAACCTGTATCTTTGTAAACTAGAATTTTGGATTTTATTGGAGGGCTGTCTACTTTCCAATGGTGGAAAAAGTAGGTACCAATACTTTCCTTAAGATCCAAGTGCCAAAGAACTCCTATGACATTCAATGCTAACTATAAATCTACCTCTTTAGTGGAAAAACCCTATTTGATGAGGACAAACATTCATTTGCCAATATTGATCTAATGTTACAGATATAGTATCAAGTCTTCCAGATTCAAAGAATATAGAAAGTCTTTTAAGTGACTCCATTATTATGTGTATTTTCTTTTATGATATAGAATAATTGTATCTTTTTTAGTTGTTTAGTCTCCTTAAAGTGAGGATATATACAATCTATAATGTATATGAAGTGTTGGAGCTAGTCTATCTAATATATATATTGTGTATGTTATTGAGAGTATGAAGATAGATTTTTTCTACAAGCAAATACTAATAGTAAAGGAATCACTACAAACATATCCTATCTCCTCCTATACTACATAATTGATTCCCTTTCATCACCATGCCTATGATATTTACTTACCACACTAAATACCTTTTCACTACTACAATATGATAGGAAGTATAATAAGTAGTAGGAATACGAAGTCTCATTATGTAGACATAGATCGAATGGAAGATAAAGAAGATTGTCTCTAAAGTAAAGTAGAGTCAAGACAATCTTATCTCTTTTATTGCTAGATATATTAATTAGGGACTCTTTGTTCAAGTAAGTAGGTATTAGTATGGAATTAGATATAGTAATTGGGATCTTGCAAAGAAGGTTCAAGGGAGTAAAATATAGATGTCATATGTCTTTGTTAATGAAACGTTTGTCTTAGAAGTTGGATATGCAATATAAACCTATTTGTCATGACATAAAATATTAAAAGTATTAATAAAAAACGTAGCAAATGATGATAAATATTATGGGATACATTGATGTAAATGGTAATGAGGCATTGTTTAAATATGGATACGAAGGGGGTGCATAAAAAAAGTTGTATATTATATATATTTTTTCACCAGGGATAGATATCCCTTCATGTGAACAACAAGTAGAATAACAAGTAGAGTTGAGTAGACTTCTTTAGATGAAGGTCAGGTAGAGGGTTGAGATAAATGTCAGAAGACGGGGATATTCATAGAGAGGGTTGATATGTATGGCAAAATATTGGTAATCATAGAGAGATATGAACCTGGTAAATGATAATCTAGGTGCAAATTATATTTACTAAATGAAAATTTTAATTATTTAGTATTTTCGATAGGTTATGAGCCCACATAAAGAACATAATGTGACAAATGTCGCATAACACTACTTGGGGCAATATATTAATTTGTATGCATGAACCTCGCTACTTGGTTCACTAAAGTGATGACTCTGAAAAACTAAAAAATGTACTCAAAAAAATAAATATATACTTCAAAGTATCTAGGATTTAGGGTTTCCAATGTCTCAACATCTTTTATTGCAGTTGCTCGATTTTTTTGATTATGTTTGTCTCAAAGACATGCAAATCCACCTTCACATCATGCACTTGAGGCCTTGCATGAGTATGTGTGTGTTAAAGAGAGAATATAGGTGTACTTGCATGTAGATTATTTGCTCATCTTCATGCCATCATAAAATTTGCGAAAATCTTGATGTATGAGCTACACTTCATGTACTCACACTATACGTAGCAGCTACACCTATGTACTTTCCCTAAATATTTCATGTAAAGGGTCAGTATGAGGTAATCCTTTTATATTAATGGTTTCAAACAACCCTTCACTAGAAAAGGCTTCATTTCTTTCCAAATTGTATATACATAAATTGTATTCAAACAATTATTTCAACCTCTTTATCTTTAATAACCTCTATCATTTGTATAAGTTGTGTAGTTTGATGGAACGGTGCCTGAATTGGCATAAGTACTTGTCATTAATACTCAGGAACATATATATGCTAGTAACCCCAAGAAAAGAATAAGGACTAGTGATGATGATGAATTCACATTCCTGAAAATAAAAAATATATTGTCTTACCATAACTATTCAAGTTTAGCTCATCGAAGTGAATATAGAATAGTTTGGAGAAACTTTATTTATCAAATAATTTTCAAAGGGTGGCATGTTTTATATCTCTTGGATTAACTTGGCTTAAGAGGGAACAATACATACAGGATTCATTTTTTCCTAAGTTTTTGTCCAAGTGTGTATGGATTGCATGGGATAAAACATGATGGAATTCTACCCGAGATGGAACTCTACCCGGGCTAGAACTATTCCCGACATAGAACTCTATGCGGGTTTGAACTGTACCTGGGATGGAACCCTACCTGGGCTTGAACTCTGCCCGGGATGGAACTCTGCCCCGCTAGAAATTTTCCCTTATAGTTGGAACCCTTCCCTTGATGGAAATCTGCCCTGTTGGAACTCTATCATGGTTGGAACTCTGCCCCAGTTGGAACTCTACCCAATGAGAACTTTGACCCGACTGAAACACTACCTCGACTGGAAATTTTCCTCGTTGTAGTTTTGCTCCAACTAAAACTTTGCCCTAGTGGAACTTTTCCCCAACTCAAAACGTGCCCCTCAACTTGCATGTTTGTGTTGTTGAACTTGCCTTCTTTCCAAAGGCCATCTATAAGTACACTGTATGCCACAACATTAATGCTAACAACTGTTAAAGTTCATGTCGATGTGAGACCCATTCTCAAGTAGGATGGTACCATATTCAATTAACTAGGGTGGAGTAAGACCCTATAAGGTACCCTAGGGCCCCTAGTTGTCTCCTGGTATTCTTTGTCTCGGACCAAGCAGGTTGATGCATGTAGGGTTCCTGGTTTGGTGTGTCCATTCTATGCCCTAGCTAGAACTCTGCCCTGATTGGAACTCCTCCCCGACTGGAACTTTTCCCCAACTAGAACATTTCCCTAGTTGGAATTGTGCCCCGACTGAAACTTTCCCTGGCTGGAAATATGCCCCGACTGGAAGTCTGCCCCAACTGGAATTCTTCCCTGGATGGATTTATTTGTCATACAAAACCAATATACTAGTATACGCAAGAAGTTTAGGTGATTTTTGTTTTCTCATCATTTGGATGAAATGCTTGACCTCAATCTCAATGGTGGTAATTCAAAGGCCAAAGGCTTACTCTAGAGGGATCAAACCTCCCTTTATTTCCTCCCTCAGCCTTGATAAAGGCCTCAAGATCCATTCTTCTTACACAAATCCTCATAACGGTACCTTTCCATGCCCTTTGAGCCCTAAGAACTCTGTCCTGCTTGGATTTTTTCTGCGGATGGAATTCTACCCTAGCTAGAACTTTTCCTCGCATGGAACTTTTCCTCGGCTGGAACTCTACCTAGGATAGAACTTTGCCCCTTCTGGAACCCTTCCTCATCTGGAACCCTGCCCCACTTGGAATTTTTATCTGGCTTTAACTCTGCTCCAGATCGAACTCTACCCCGTCTGGAACTTTTCCCTGACTGAATGTTAGGATATTTAGACACTTAGGAGTTAGTTAAGATCAACTTGTGTAATATATCCGTTAGGTAAAGTGTGTTTCTTTAGTATGCATTAGTATGCATTTGTAAATATTCTAATCCGATGGTAACAATATGCTCTAACATAAAGTGATCCAATGGTTCAACTTCTCTTAGATCATACCTACCATTGATACGTGGCTTAACACCTGATTGGTCCATGATATCTATTTAAAGAGCATGGAGGGTGCTTGGTTAGTTGATCGATTATGAGAAGCTCATATGTAAATTTATTTCTTTTGCATAATAAATTTCTCCAAGTATCTATTTGGCTGGGGCCATGGATTGTTTCCCCCTCGAGGGTTTTAATCACGTGACAAACATCGGTGTATTGATCTATGATCTATTTGTGTGAAGTGGTTGTTCTAGGTGTTCAATCTTTTGGGAGTACCCTATGTACCCAAACATGGTATCAGAGTGTTTATGAAGAGACGCTTCTGGTTTTGATCAAGATCTGGAACCGTTGTTGCCGAAACTTTGGAAGGGTCTTTGGTTCTGGAGTTTCTGTGCATTTGTGGCCTATGGGAGTTGTTCCATTGTGTCTAGAGCATCGTGTCCATTGAGAAATAGTTTTCTTTTCATTGAAAACCATTTCCATTTGATCCAGAAACACCCATTTCGACAAATATAAAGGTATAATGTTACCATTGATGGATTTGTTTTATTTTTTAAAATATCTCAGATTTTATCAGTTTTATTATTATATATTTATTGTTTTAGTATCGGACTATTTCCTTCCCTGGCTGCGTATGCTATTTTTCGTGCACCTTGTGTGATCATAGCGAATCAGAAACAGAAAAGGAAATTTTTTTTTCTTGTCTTCTCGACTACGTATGCTCTTTGCTGTGCACCTTGTGTGATCATGACGAATAAAAAACAATGAGAAAACTTGAAAACGTAGAATTTATGGGTAAGCTAACCAAGATCTAACCCCACCCAGAGTGTGGAATTTTTTTTTGTTTTTTGTTTTTCATTTTTTTTGTGATTTGCAGAAAAAAAATGCAAGCACGGAGAACCAAAGAGAAGAATAAAAAAAAAGCCCCCTTCCTCTTTCAATTATTTTATGTACCTTTTAAACTTAGCTCAATTGGTTCAAAGTTGCTTTATTCCTTAATAGGTCTTGATTTCAAGTCTTATAAAGTTACTTTTTAGTGCATGCAATTTCTATTTTCAAGTTACTTAAATAAAATAAAATAAAAAGTGAGTCACTTAAGTCTTTTGATTTATTGCCGCACTATTTAAAAGTAACATTATTGTAAAAGTGAACATCACTTATTTAACAAAAGTGATTCACTTAAAAATCAAATTTTTTGTAAGTTATTGTCAAAGGTTCATCTTGGGAAGAAGGGGTTCCTTTTTAGTTGGTCAAGTTAATATTTTCCACGTCACTATTGGGGGCATCTTCAACATTTGCTTTGATCAAGCATAACTTCATCATCTAGAATCAGTTTTCAGTGCCATTTTTTTTAAACAACCTAATTTTTCGAGCTCTTTGTATCCAAATAGTTAGTTTCTATTTTTTCAGCCGTTATTTAACAGTATGGCCGCCCCTTGTGATATTCTACTTACCAGTTCTAACTATTTCTCATGGAAATCTCATATGGAAGATGTTCTATGAAGTAGGGGACTTTTTAGAATTACCTTAGGGAAAGAAACATAACCCACTGATGATGATAAGAAAATAAAATGGGCAATAAATGTGATGAAGCGCATGGATTGATTGGGATGTCAATCTCTACTGATTTGTGATTCCATATATCTGGAATTGATGAACCTGATAAAGATTTGGAAAAGTTGGAATCTGTGTTTGGTAAACATAATGAAATTCGAGGTCATCAACTTGAGAATGAGTTGATTTCTTTGAGTCCAAGTGATTTTTCATGTATTCAAGATTACTTATCTAAGTATAAAACACTTAGACTCTTATGTGAAGAATGCAAGATTAAGAAAGAAGATAAACAATGTATTTATCATATTCTTTCCAAACTTGGACCTGCATATTCTGTTTTTGTATCTACATTTTACTCCATGAAAGAATCCTTGAATACAACTAGCTATCAAGAGCCTAATCTTGAATCCTTTTTTGATTCGTTAATTAGAGAGCAAGATAAGCTCATTCATCTTGGAATAATTAACAATGTAGATACATCTGGGAAATCCTTATTGTCCCAACAGAAAGAAAAGTCCAAGCCTCCCAAGAAACATAATTTTTGCAATAATAAGCCAAAGACGGGTCCCAAACCCTCTCAGTGAGCTCCTTCTTTAAAAAATGACAAAGGATCCAAGCCAAAAGGAAAGAAGACTAAGCATCATTGCAATTTTTGTGGGAAAGATAATCATGATGAATCTAAGTGTTTCAAGAAGATGGCATCCTTAGAAGTAGCAAAGAAGAAGTAGCACATCATCATAGATTCATCTTTAGAATCTACCTTTCATGGCCATGCATTTTGTGCTTCTGGTTACACTTATATTGCATATTCTTCTTCTACTTCAAATGAATGGATCATTGATTCTGAAGGCTCTTATCATATATCTAAGGATCAAGCCATCTTTTCTACTATGCATGAATGTAACACCAAACAAATATTTGTTGGTAATGATAGATCTCTAAGTGTTGTAGGATCTGGAACAGTTCCAGTCGAAAATGGTCATTTTAGTGATGTACTATGTGTTCCAAAAATTTCCTACAAATTGTTATCAGTCTATCAAATTACTCATTCAGGTGAAGGTAAAACTGTTACGTTTACACCTCACCAAGTTGTAATCAAGGATTTTAAAAATCCTCAAAATGTCCTTGCTACTGGAATTGTTGATGATATTACCAGGTTGTACAAATTTAACAACTTTGGGTCATCACATTTTCCTTCAGGTTTTGTTGCTCATAGTGATAACTTGGGAAAACTTTGGCATGAGTGATTTGGTCACTTAAATTATCACTCATTGCAACAATCATGTAAAGACAATATGGTGAATGGTATTTTGATGGTATCTTGCAAGTATGGTGTTTGTTCCAGTTGTGTACTTGGAAAAAATCATTGGGACAGTTTTGACAAACATGCGTCTTGGCACGCCTTAGTTCCCTTGGAGCTTGTGCATAATGACTTGTGTGGACCTCTTCCATCTGCTTCCTTTTCTGGTTTCAAATATTTCTTAACTTTCATTGATGACTACTCCAGACGCACTTAGGTTTACTTCCTAAAACTTAAGAACAAAGTATTTAACATGTTCATCAAATTATTAAGTTAAGATCTGACAATGGAGGAGAATATGTTAACAAAAAGTTCACTACTTTTTGCATTGAACAAGGAATCCAACAACAACACACTGTTCCATATACACCACAACAAAATGGTGTAGCTGAACAGAAGAACCACACTTTAAAAGAAATTGCTAATTGTATGAACCAATCTAAGGGACTAAGTCTTCAATATTGGGCAGAGGCCATAAATTTTTCAAATTACATATTTAATTGCAAACCAACTAAAGTTTTACAAGGTATAACACCCGAAGAAGCATGGAGTAAAATTAAACCAGATGTAAGTCACTTCCGTGTGTTTGGTTGTGAAGCATGGGCTCACATTCCGGATGAAAAACGGAAAACATTACAACCTAAAAGTGAAAAGTGCATATTTGTTGGATATTTTGAAGATGTAAAAGGTTATATACTTCTTCAGCCACATTCTCACGATATAATCATTAGAAGAGATGTTAAATTTGATGAAAATCTCTATTCCTACAAGCCTAACTTGGCAGGTATGCCATCTTTAGCCTGTGAGCCTGATTCGACGATTGTGCCTTCTTCTTCTTCTTCTTCCAACTTCCTTGACAGGTTTCCAACTCCAGTTTTTGATGATGATAGTGAGGATGAAAATCCATCTTTGCCTACTCATGTTCCTCTAGTTCCACCAGCACCAATGCTTCCTTGATGGGTCCGTTCAACATGTGAAGCAACTGGTGATCTTATCGGTGATCCTAGAGATCAACGTCAAACACGTTCTCAGTTTCAGTGAGCCTCTTCCCTTTTGTCTCAAGTTTTCGAGAATCGTGATCCAGAAACTTTTGCAGAAGCTTTAGGAAGTATAGACCGGGTTGCAGCTATGGATGAAGAATATCGTTCCTTAATGGCGAATGATACTTGGGATCTTGTTCCTCTTCCAAAAGGAAGAAAACTTGTTAGATGTAAATGGGTCTACATAACTAAGTATGCATCAGATGGAAGTGTTGAAAGACTTAGGGCAAGTTTAGTTGCTAAATGTTTTTCCCAAGTTGAAGGGATTGACTACAATGAAACCTTTGCTCCTATTGCAAAAATGAACTCCATCCACCTTGTTCTTTCCTTTGCAGCCTTACATAACTGGGAAGTCCAATAAATGGGTGTTAAGTCTACCTTTTTACATGGTGATTTACAGGAGGAAATTTACATGGAACAACCTCCTGGATATTTTTAGGATAACTCTAGCCTTGTCTATCTCCTTAAGAAATCCTTGTATGGCCTTAAGCAAGCTCCTAGAGCTTGGTATGCCAAAATGGATAGCTTTCTCTTTGACACTGATTTTTCTAGATGCCATTCTAACCCCAATGTCTATACCAAGAAAGTAGAAAACCATCTCATCATACTTGTTATTTATGTTGATGATCTTATCCTTACTGGTAGTGACCCTAAACTTTTAACCCATGTGAAATCTAGTCTTAAGCAAAATTTTGAAATGTCATACTTAGGACATTTGCATTATTTTCTTGGTCTCCAAGTCTTGCAAACCAAAGAAGGAATCTTTCTTTCCTAGTCTAAGTATGATTGTGACCTTCTTCATCGCTTTCACATGGAAGATTCTAAACCATCCCCTTCTCCCTTCCAGTATGGAGTCAAAATTTCTACCACTTGTACTTCCCTTGAAGTAGATGCCACCCTGTATCGTGAGCTTGTTGGTAGTCTCTTATACTTGATGCATTCTCATCCTGAACTTTCCTTTGTCATTGGTCATGTTTCCCTTTATATGCAAACACCTCATTAAAGTCACTAGAAAGCAGCAAAAAGAATACTTTGATATATTCGAGGTACAATTCAGTTTGGGATTCATTACAGTACAAGGGGGAAACCTTTGTTGGTTGGTTTCACTGATTCAAATTGGGCTGGTGATCCTGATGATTGAAAGTCTACTGCAAGTTATGTTTTCAGTCTTGGATCTGGACCTGTCACTTGGTCTTGTAATAAACAACAAGCTCTAGCTCTTTCTTCAGCGGAATTAGAATATCGAGTTGCAGTTAATGCCCGTCAGGAAGCTTTATGGCTTCGATAGATAATTTAAGAGTTTAGATTCGAGCAACAATATCCTACTCCAATTTGGTGTGACAATCAAAGTGCCATCAAGCTTTCCAAAGATCCAGTTCTACATCAATGCAACAAACACATTGAGCTACACATGTACTTCATAAGAAATCTTGTTCATGATCATGTTCTTAAAATCCTCTATTTCCCTACAGATGATCAAGTTGCAGACATCTTCACCAAGTCTCTTACAGAAGCGAAGTTTTCTAAACTTCAATCTATGTTAGGAGTTCAAGAATGTGTCCTTAAGGGGGGATAGGCTCTAATGCCTCCTCCCTTCTCCTATTAGTGTCACTTTTTTAAATCCTTCAATCCTATCCCAAGTTGTTCTTAAGGGGGGATGTTAGGATATTTAGACACTTAGGATTTAGTTAAGATCACCTTGTGTAATATATCCATTAGGTAAAGTGTGTTTCTTTAGTATGCATTAGTATGCATTTGTAAATATTATAATCTAATGGTCACGATATATTCTAGACATAAAGTGATCTAATAGTTCAATTTCTCTTAGATCATACCTACCATTGGTCCATGGCTTGACACTCGATTGGTCCATGATCTCTATTTGAAGAGAATGGAGGGTACTTGCCTAGTTGATCGATTATGAGAATCTCATATGTAACTTTCTTTGTTTTGCATAATAAATTGCTCCAAGTAGCTATTTGGCTGGGGACATGGATTGTTTCCCTCTCAAGGGTTTTAACCACATGACAGACATCGGTGTATTGATCTGTGATCTGTTTGTGTGAAGTGGTTGCTCTAGGTGTTCGGTCTTCTGGGAGTACCTTGTGTACCCGAACACTGGAACTCTGTCCCGCTTGGAACTCAGCCCCTCCTGGAACTTTGCTCCAGCTAGAACTCTGTCCTAGCTGGATTTATTTGTCTTTCAAAACCCATATACTAGGTATTATATGTAATAAGATTAGGATATTGTTTTTTTCTCATTATTTGGATGAAAAGCTTGACCACAACCTCAATGGTGGTATTTCTTCTCGGGTTGGAACTTTACGAAGACATCTGTTTGATGGCATAATGGAAATGATGGAGTTTATATTTTGTCGATTTCTTATTGGTATTTGGTTGATTTATTTGGTTCATTGATCTCTTTCTTGTTTCACTTATATGGTGGTTTGAAACCTCGTTTATGGCCCATGAACCCTAGAAGATTCAAATCCCTTGATTTCTTCCCCTAGCATAGTCAAAGCCATGAAACCTATCATTGGTGTATAAAATGTCCCAATGGAAACCATATCCCACTCAAAGGCCAAAGGTCTTATCTAGAGGGATTATGTGGTGTTTTGAGTCCTTGTCCATAGGCCATGAACCATAGAAGCTTCATTTTGTGTCCATGATGCTTATTTTCCTCCCTTTATGGTCAAGGCCTTTATACAAATATTCATTGTGAAAAACCTTCTAATGGAACCTATATCCCATTCAAAGGTCAATGCTCCCATCTAGAGGATGTATGATGATTCAAGGCCTTCATCGTGGCCCATGGGACGAATAAGCTTCATTTGGCATACAAGTCCCTTGATTTCCTCCCTCAACCTTGATCAAGGACTTGAGACGCATTCTTGGTGCACAAATCCTTGTAACGGTACCTTGTCATGACCTTTGAGCCCTAATAAATCTTCCTCGCCTGGATCTTTGCCCAAATTGGTTCTCTACCCCGGCTGGAACTTTACCCCACATGGAACTTTGCCCCAGCTGGAACTCTGCCCTGACTAGAACTTTGTCTCGGTTGGAACTCTTCCCTGACTGGACCTCTGATCCACCTGGAAATCTTCCATGGCAGGGACTTTTCCCAACCAGGAATTTTGCCCCTGCTGAAACTTTGCCCCAACTTGAACACTACCCTCTTGGAACTATGCTATGCATGGAACTTTGCCCCAGCTGGAACTCTATAAAATGGACAGAGTTCCAGTAAAATGGTACGTGGAAAGGCCTATAAGAGTTCTTCCAATTGATTATCCTAAATTAAAGAATGGTTATTGAGATACAATTGGAATGATGTACAATGAGGAGGAAGGGGAAAGTTCATCCTGCTGGGGAAAGTACAATTTGAATGATGTACAATTGGAATGATGTACAATGATGTACTGGAACTTTGTCTCGGTAGGACTCAATTAGTGTTCCCCACACTTTAGTAACTGAAACATGTGCCCCAATTAGGCCAAGTGGACCCAATGGTGCTAGTGAATAAAAATAGACTGAATGGACTCTCGATTTAGACATGACTCCTGATTTAGACATATGACCAAATTGGACAAGGGATGATTAATAATACTAACACCTTTAACAAGCCCCATGCTCAAGGAAATCACATAGATCTAGGCAGAATGACCTAATAGTTTGGTCGAGGATTCATGGGGATGATGATCCAGAGCTCAGACATATTGCTATTCATTTCTTGTCCCAGATTGCATTAGAGGAAATTTAAATTTAAAATGGGCCTTCCAAAAATAATACAAATTCCATGTCATCTTGTATTATCCAATCACAATTATTTAAAATTCAAAAAGGGAGCACCTCTTAAACAACTTTTAAATATAAATTTGGGGATAGGTATCATAAAAAAAACTACTTTTTTTGTTCGTATTTTCGACATATCTCTTTGTGTTTTTACTCAAATTTCGATTAGGAGAGCTCATTGGATGTGGAATTAAATTTTGCATCTAACGAGTACCCACTTGGCATAGTTTTGATGGGCCTCGCTAACCCAAAAACAAGAAATGTCTGAAAAAACGTCATGATGATGTCATCATCACGTTTTTTCAAGTATTTCTTGTTTTTGGGGTAGTGGGGCCCCATCGAAAGTATGCCGAGTGGGTACTTGTTGGATGCATAATTTAATTCTGCATCCACTGAGCTCTTGTGGTCAAAATTTGAGTAAAACCATAGGGAGATATGTCGAAAATACAAACAAAAAAGTAGTTTTTTCTTTTCTTCCTCCAAAACTAATAAATATTATTTTATTATTTTAACTATTATTTTATTAATTTTTCTTAGGAAGCCCATTTTGAGTTGAAATTTCCTCGAATGCTAGTTCCTCTACATCAAAGAGAAATTGTTCCACATATAGCTTCATCTACTCTATCAAGAAAAACATACTTACCTCTATAAGAGAGGACAAGTTAGTCGTGGATAGTTCCTTACGTCTTAAGCATTCAAAGTCACCCAAGTATTTGAAAGGTCTAGTAACATGGTGGGATGTTGATCCAAAGGATGATGCACAAGTAGCTGAGGGACCTGATGAGATACAACTCAAGTTGGTTGTTGTGCCATTTAGCATGATTGGAAATCCAAATAATTTTGATTTAGATAGCGACATTCCCATGGTTGAGCCCAATGCCTTCATGCAACAACTAAATGCAAAGCCTAGTTGGGTGTTACCTTGAGAAATGATGCTCATTTGTTGTTTGACATGTTCTATTTATTTCTACTTTTAGTTTGCTTTTATTTTGAATCTTGATAGACTACTCTTTTTAACTTTTGAGTCCTAAGAAATTTATAAATTTGAATATTGATGTATTACACCGAGAGTCCACAGTTTTCAGTTTTCATTTCGCTATTCAATATGGTTGTATTTCTAATTCATTTTATTAATTAGAGCTTGTGTATGACTGTATTTAGTTTTATTTCACTTGATGTATGTTGTAAACTTGTATTAGTCTTTAGCTTATAAAATTAAAAACTTCAATGACTTGTGTTTCAACTTTCAATTTTTATGTATTCTAATATAAATTTTGTAGCATTTCTAGAAGTGTCTCCTATGTTTCAGGCCCCGATGTCCTTTTCGACATTTCCTTCAACATTTCCTAAAATTTGTGGAAAAACTCTACATAGGCCGCTCCCATGTATCAAAAACTTGGTCAAAAGTTGTCTAAAGCCTTTCTATGTTAAGGAAAATTGTGGCAACCATAAGAATGGGTATTGGAAAGAATTTCTCTGAAACTTAAACCCTTTTATGTTAAGAACATTTTCTTAAGAAAATATTTTGAAAAATGACACCAATCTTTCTAAGATTTATCATTTTACATTTCATGATATGTATGATGTCCGCCAGTTCCCAAATGAAATCAAACGTGGCATATAATTAAATATAAGGTTAACAGGCTATAGTTAATCATAAAGATTACAATTAAATTTTATTCCTCACAATTTTGTTGATAACTGACCAAAATTGACCTAAGAGAAACACTTATTTGCAAAAATACCTACAAAATAATGCCATCTAAATAAATTTATGTCCAACAAACCTAATTTTTTTCAAATTAGTAACATTTAACAAGAAAAACACAGGTCTAATAGGTAAACTAGTGCCAAGTTATTTGGCATTATAAAAGTTAGAATAAGTCACATAATTTGACATCCACTTTGGTCTGCACTTTAAATATGATCCAAATGAGAACATATAATAGCCTGCCTTCAAATAGGGTTCACTCTTTGGTTCAATCCATATGTGGGGGAGGAGCAGTCCTTCATACTTCAGCCACTCATTGTTTCTATTTATATATGAGATTGGGAACAAGGTCAAACAATTATGTTGAGGTTCTTCTTTTTAAAGTTCTCTTTCCCTTTGCTATTGAAAAAAGTTGTAGTTCATTTCAATTTTTTGGTGACTTAATGTCAATCATCAACTGGATCAAAAGAGCTCATAGATCCATGATCACTTTGTTACATCCAAATTTGAAATGTGTGCTTAATATGATCTCCAAATTTGACTCTTTCTCCTATTCCCATATTTACAAGGAGAAGAACAGAGACACATATTTCTTTTCTAAAAAAAGATTACAGGTGGTTTTTGGGGAAGTAAGGATTGTAGAGAAGGATAATGACACAATTTGTAGCACCACCATAGACCTTTCTGAGACCTGTGTGGACCTCTTCTAGCTGGTATTTATTGAATCTGTGCTCTTGATGTAGTTGGTCATTTATCTTAAGATCTTCTATGCATATTTGGGATATTCATAATTCTTATTTCCTGATGTATAAACTGTTTTTTATCAGTTATTGTAAGGCCATATGAGAGCTAACATTGTTCTTTTGTTGGGATTGTTTTTTTTTATGTTAGATTATTATCTCAATATATATGCATTGGCATGTATGGAAAGAATGTAATTTTGAACTCTTTGTAGTTAATAAAAAAGTGGTTTTGTTTTGTGAAAATAGTAACATTCAAGGAGCCAAAAATCGATGCACCTATCTCACAGGGTCTTCACTTAGTGAACCTATCACATAGCACGTGCGACTGTGGGATATTAAAGAATACCCTTAATTTACAGATATATTGCCCCAAAGTATTTTTGTTGAAACCCCCTCCCAATACTTAAAACTTCCTCCCCACCCCTTTTTATACCTCAATTCTTATAAACCACCCTATCGACCCCCACCTTAAACCCCTCGTCCCCCCCAATACCTGCAATATATTGGTTCAATTTTTGATAATTTTAAAACCCACAATATGAACTAACGTGATAGGATATTGGTCAATAAGTGAAGCCCCCGTGACCTATCTCTCCTCCTTCCTCATCTAGTTGACATAATGGTGATTATGGGCCCACAAGAGAATATACGAGTCCGTTTATTTATAATAGGTCTATCAATGTATGCTCAGAAATGTTCACATTTTGTTAACTTATACTAATGAACCTAAACAAAACTGGTGAACCTTTGATATTATTGCATTTCATTAATATTGAATCCAAACTGATATTAGTGTTTTGCAGTTCAAAGATTGCATTAACAATATTTATCTTTTATTCAATATCTTGAACATCGAATATTCTTTCATTTAATTAATATTGAATCCAAACTGCTATGTTTTGCAGTTCTTGGATTTCATTAATAGTATTGCTCTTCTATTCAATATCTTAAACACCTAAGCAAGAGTAAAAACCCATATTTTCTAGCCCTATTCAATTAATAGAATGCAAATGACCCAATTTTAAAAAGAAACTAACATCAATAAATAATTAAATTTTATCCCAATGTAGCAGCCCTGAAACATGGCCTGATTTTTTGTTCAAATACTCTACTAAAAAAGTGAGCTATTGAAATTTTTTTCCCAGTATAGAAGCTCTGAAAAATGGCCTAATTTTTTATTCAAATACTCTGCTATCAAATACTCGGCTAAAATGGTGGGCTATAGAGATATATATGCCCCCTTCTCTATTCAGCCACAATGCTGCTGGACTTTATTTTGTTGTAGGTATTCTAAAATCTGTGATGAATAAATTGTTAAATATGGTTGGAATTTTTACTGTTATTACTGAAATGTTTTTGCTAATGCTGAGTTTACTGCTATTAGCATCCGTATTAGGGTCAACTTTTATATATAAGTTACCAAGTTCCATTTTTATACAATTACTCTCTTCCTGTTTTTTTATTTTCAAATAAAATTGCAAGTGAGGTTCATAACACGACCCCTAATACTAAGGGTTTCAATTATAGGTAGAATCATCTCATCATACTACATCTTAATAATCAGACTATACTGAAGGTTTTCTATAATACATAGTTCCATCCACTATCCAAACAAACATTGATGTACATTGCCACTATGTTATAGGGCACAAAGCAAGGAACTATGAGAATGAAATATGATTTTGTTCCACAAAGAGTGAATAATTGATGTCCTTAATGTTTCATTGGGTAAGGACATTTGATATCCATACTCTGCTTTTGCAAAAAAATTCAGAATCATGATCAGTAAAGTGACCATTAAAATAGTTGTTGGAGCTAATTCCCACCTAATGATCATTGTAGACCTAAATTGTTGAAAATTATATTATATTTCTTTTCAATTATAACATTGCATAACATATTTCCCCAAGATTAATTAATCTCTCAAGTGATTGCAAGAACAACTGTAACTGCTTACACATTGAAGAATGTTATTATTTTTAAGCGATGTAAGATGTGTGATGTTCATTCATTCTAGTGTGGATAATGAGTAGGTTCTTTGTAAATATAAAAATTGTACATGATTTGATGATGATTTTATTTGAAATCTTTTAAAATTTATTACACATACTTGCTCAAAAAGTTTCTTTACCGAAGTCTATTGTCCCACACAAAAATTAAAACTACACCATGACAACTATGTATATCAACTATTTGTGGGAACATTATACACTATATACAAGTCATTTGAGCATTGAAGTAGTTGCACCAACATGCTAAAATTGCATATAAATTGAATAATGCTATTGTGGATCTACAATGTAACGTGTATAGATCCACAATAGCATGCAATTATAACTAAAGGATCTAGATGCTAAGTAGCTTCCATGTGATTATAATGAGAGTATCACTTTCATTTCTCTTCCCAATATCCAACCATGCTCATTTGCAGAAACAGAGTGCTAACCTAATCAATGATGGTAATAATATGGTATTTCTATCAAACAAGTTATACAACTATAAAAGTAAGACCCTGCCTTTTTTTAATTTTTTGGGTCAATTGTCATGAGAGGCCATATTTCACTTCTTGATTCAAATAATTTCAGTATGATGGTTGATGTTATGCTCAAATTCCAAGAAGCAAACATTTTTAAGGGAATTTTCAGAAATTCAGAGAAGATGGGTAGAAATTACAAATGGCACTACATATATACGGTCATTTTAGGTATTCAAGAAAAGAAAAAAATGGCATTACATTAGCTAAACAAACACCATGATCTTATGAATTTGTGTATATTTGCACATTCTTATTAGTATTAAACTTGTGCTTTGTTTGCAAATATAAAATGGCATTACATTAGCTAAAGAAACACCTTTACATGAAAATTTATTATGACAGTCTTGTGAATTTGTGTATATTTGGACATTCTAATTAGTATTAAACTTGTTCTTTCTTTGCAAACATTATTTTATTAGTTGTCTACTATCACTTTTTGTAATTTAAAATAGGAAATGATGAGCGTAATCATATCTCCTTCCCATATACAAGGTTTGTCTTCCAAAATTGTGTGTTTTTCTATTAATATAATGCTAATGTGAAGAATCATATTAGAACCATGTGAGGTTGAAGCAATTGAGTACAGTAGGAATTTTACTATTTATGATTGGGATTATCCTACATTTTATGGGAAATGAAGAAATATCAAATAAACATGCCACAAATTAATAATGCCAAGGTCCTATCTCCTTTATTACATCAATGAGAATTCATTAATCATAATAAAATTATGACCAAGAATAGGATCGTTAATTTTTTGGTATTTATCAGAATTTGAATTGATTTTCATATATGCAGCCACAATTACAAAAGAATATGATGACTACTCTCCATATACATTAATTCTACTTAACAACAATTGTATAGCTTGTAGTAAATCATGATAGAAGTTATCCATTAATGTCCAAAACCGACTAGAAGACCTAGGAGTCTTGATACTTTAATTGTATAATAGATTTCTTGCTTGAATTATGATTTTACAATTATGAGCATGGATTGTTATTAGAATCTACCTTTGAGACAGGCTACTGTTACTAACAATAGCTTCATAAGTATGCATCTATTGATCAAATTATGATATCATTAAGTTATCACTCAACATCCTCTTAAAAATTGCAAAACATGTATTTACAATTTTTGTACCTAGACTGAACATAGTACTAAACATTTTGGTCTTCATAAATTTGATTTTTAGAGAACCTCCATGCCTAATACGATGGAGTTTCATTTGATTCTAGCTTTTCTACCTCAAAATCAAATTTACTGTTGATCACCCTTTTACCCATATAAGTTCAGAACCATAGCTCCTACAACCGCCTTCAACGTCTCAATGTCCACTTCATCCTTGCCACTAGAAGAAGGTGGTGAAGAGGAAGTTTGTTTTATTTTTTCACTTCCCTCAACATGTTTTTTCAATTCAGAACTACAAAGTAAATCATCCAATTTTAGTGGTACCATCCCACTAATTTCACTGCCACCAAGCACTTCTAAAATAATCATCATTTTGAGGTGGGCATCACGTATCAGCTTCAAGAGATGGTTGTTTAACTACTTTGTATCTGGTGTTTCCAATGGGAATGCCAATATCATAATATTTTTTTTCATACTGCTGGATACAGATTCTTTCACATTAACTATAGCTTGTTTAAATGAAGAAAAATTATTCTCCTGTCCTTTTAGAGGATCTACTAAAAAATATCCCACTGGCTTCATTGTCTTAGTTGGCCTGGAGATGATTTTGTTTCCCCCATAGATGCATCCATGGAATCCTCTAGATTGTTTTGATGGAAGGAAGATTTTATTCACCTTAAGAAAAACAGATGTCAGGAAACTTTTATCCTCGACAAACAGTTGGAAGTTTTTGCACTGGAGCATGTAATTTACTTCATCGTTATCAAATCCTAAAATACATCTGAACTTAACCATTTCACATAATCCTGCAACAAGACCAGGATGATCTGACAATAGGCTAGCTTAAGTCACCTCTACAAGATCAGTTACCAAGGAAATATTTTCCCTTTGGTTGGGTGGATCATATATTTGTATCAAAATTCATTCTTTATGCTTTTCCCATCTCACCAGACTGCACGGGGACTTCTCTTAGTGAACCTCTCACATAGCACTTACGATCATGGGATATTAAAGAATACCCTTAATTTTGAGAAATATTGACCCAAACTCTTTTTGTTGAAACCCCCTCCCAATACTTAAAACCTCCTCTCCACCCCTTTTTATACCTCAATCCTTATAAACCACCCTACCCACCCCCACCTTAAACCCCTCATCCCCCCAATACCTACAATATATTGGTTTGATTTTTTATAATTTTAAAACCCACAATATGAATTAACATGATAGGATATTGGTAAACAAGTGAAGACCCCGTGCCAGAGTGGTTGTGTTTTCTTCAACCGTCTCTACTACACCATTTTCTGATGGCAAAGAAAGTGAGTACTCAATTGTAAAGGGTTTAGCAGCTTCATATACAGTAGACTCAACAAGAGTTATTACATGACAATTTGAAAGAGGGATGTGCAAGATATGCAAGAATAATTCTATATAGTCCTATGTTGACCATCCCCTTTCTTGCTGGAATCTTCTGCAGAGAGATGTTATTTGGAATAGAGATATCAGTTTTTACTATTGCTTGGGATATGTTCTATGCTCCAAGATGGATATAAATTGAGAACAATGTATCCAATGGTATCTCAACATTAGAGGGGTTAGGATGCCATGCAAAATTTTCCCTTATAGAACCTCTGATGAACAACTCTTTTAACTTCAAATAATTAAGAATGAAGGTTTCATTTGGAGCACTTAGTTGGATATCTACAATGCTTGTGTAAGCTGACAACCTAAGAAGTCGTCTTCCAAGACATTGCTTTATTTTCCCAGATGAACTGGTCCAGTGTTTTAACATGTTTCTCCAAACTGAGCAGCACTCTGCTGTAGAAACTTGATGATCAGTGGATATCTAATCTAGCCACAACCTACAATAATGATCATTTCTGGGATATAGAGCCATTCCAAGATAACTAGAAAAGAAAGGAATTAATTCCTTTTCATAAAATTTATCAAGGATTTCTATCCTATAATGAAAGAGTCCATTTTCATCATGAACTACACAGGTTTGAATCCTTTCGTTCACCCCCATGTCCACCACCTAACAGAAGCCAAATTTTAACAGAGTTACTATCAACAGGATTCCAGTGGAATCGATGAATTTATTTATAAATCCTAGTTATGGCTTGCAATTCTGTGTGCATTTAGAGATGCTCGATAATAAAATCACATCCTTTCCCAAATTCAACAACCACCCCCATTTGTTGGAGGTTCTTCTTGATTAATTTATGTGATTTCCATAGAATGAATTATCAATGAATGGAATGTCGTTTAACTGAAAACCAACATATTTCCATTCAGAATTGAACCAAAAACACATTCAGGGAGATTGGTACCCCCTGTGAGTTTTTAGCCATTTTCCTTCAGCTATGCTTCTTTTGAATGATACAAGGAGTGTCTCAATACTAATTATGGTCAAATGTTGTATCCACTCTAAGAGAAAAAAATACTTTCTCCTTCTGAAGAGGAACAAAAATTCTAGGAAAGGCAACATCTAGTGGTCTTAGAAATGGAATATCGACAGCTCCAAGATCATTTCTGATAAATGAATCGAGATCATCTTCCCCTTTCAATCCATAAGCACAATGTGGTGGTTTTAGGTAAGCCATTGACAGGACAACGAAGCCATGTTTATCCCATGGGTTGATTTCCAATAGCTCAGCCCACTTGCTTATGGATTTCAGCACAAGTTTTGTTTTGGGACCCTTGACTATATATCTAGAGTCATTAGGTAGTGGAAAATCTATGCATAATCTCTAAAAATATATGTTGTCAATATGGTCACTGGTGTAGGAAAAATACAAAATTGAGCAATAGTGACAACAAACTTACTATTCTTAGAAACTTTAGCTTGCTCTACATGTTAATGTTACTAAAAATTGATACAAAAAGCTCTGTGGTTTGAGGATAGTGATTTAACCATCCTTGCAATGTTGAAAGTCGTTGAGATTCCAAATTTCTCATGGCGATTGAGTGGAATCTGACATGAATTTGAAATTTGCAACAAGTCCAAACTCCCCACCCCATATTTCCAACCATGAAATGTGTTCCAACTCAAAGGAAAAATATTGTTTACCGGCATTAGATATATCTGATAATCTAGCCCTATCCAATTTGTGGTGATCATTAACGAACTAAAAAAGAGGAAAATTTTGGAGAGAAGTTGAAATGCTTCTTTCCCGATGTTCATAAAGAAAGCACAGAAGTAGCACATATAAATCTTCTGATAAATATGCAACCAAACCAGAGTTGCTAAGAATGCACTAGGAATACCACTGGTAAGGCACAAGCCCCACCCCTAAGAATTTAGGACACATGGAAATTGATGTTCCTCCATGCAAGAATTCAGTATGAATACCCCATTTGACCATAGAGAACTAGGGCTCTCTAAACCATTTTTAGATGCATTGTCTAGTATGTCTCTAAAGGCAAGCAGTATTATGTGAGCTTCTTTATGTATAAATTGCATAAGCTTCTGTTGTCTTGGTTTTGTGCTCTCATCTAAGCTATATGCTCCATACATAATCAGTTATATAACCAAAGAAATTAACTAAAAAGGATGAATTCCTATCATATAAATAAAATATGGAATACCATTAGTAGTAATCTTCCAACCCAAACGTCTACAACCTAAACATCTACAACATAATAAAATAAGAGAAACATTTTTAATTTGGAAGTTGAACTTGTGTACCTAATTATAATTTTGAATAACATTATTAGCATGGAAATAGGGCATTGACTAATCAACCCCATTCAGTTCTCTCTTTATATCATCTCCATATTGAGCATAAAGTTGACTCCACAAAGTCTTAAGATCTCCAATGTTTGCATCTTGGAAGCATCTAATGGTCCATATTTCTACAAGTACAGTAAGAGTAAGGTTTCTTTTTTTGGGGAAAAAAAATAAAGAAAAAAAGTTATAGCTTGTCACAAATTGTTGAAATTTCAAATTTTAGGGATAACAACACCATCTTCCTGGACCCCATCACATGAACTTGTTAGGTCACATATTTTCCATAAAACAGAAGCTGCAATTTAAAATTCATGCAGATATATCTTTAGGTTGTCTACTCAGGAAATGTGGCTTCTCTTTGGGATGCAAATGAATGGGGAATTCAATCTTCTCCAACAAATAAAGGAATCAAAACAATAGTTTGTCAAGGGATTTAATATAAGCACGTATCAATGGACTTGACTGACATGAAGGTCAAGATGATACAAACAATTCACGCAGTTTATAAACAAAAAATCCCTAAAGAAAGAAAGAGATAAAACACAACCTACATTCCTACTCACTGAAGTAAATGGTTTTCATTTTTGTTTAGATCCAATTTGGTGAGACTTTAGGTTCAAACAGGTGTACTAAATTACAAAAGGGAGAAAATGATAACAGAACTACTAATGAGCATGCATTCTTGTGAAGGAAAGAATAGAAGAGAACTATTAAATTATACAAGGTTGTGGAAACAAATATAAAAATTGATCTCAAATCACTCAGCTTCCACATTAGTGTAGCTACTGCATTCTAGATGGACCTAGTACATTCAAATCTTATTTTTGAAAGTGCTGATCTATTCACAGAATATAAATTTTGATGATTGACATGTAACAACAACATATCTTATACTATGTATTAGTGATAAATGACAACAAAAATATTCCTTATTTTCTCAAATCCACAACCAAGATAAACGGGTGAAAATGAATATGGAAGAGTTGCATTGACTGACCCTTCTGCAAATGTTTCCAGCTCCAAAATCATTTTTTATGATTCGAGGCTTGAATTTCAAAATTGAGGAAGATGTAGAGGAGGACAGAGTAGAATAGAAGAAAGTGTGCAATCCCTGATCACATTCTCAATGCTTGAGAAGGAAATTGTACAATAAAGTAAATATAATGCAACAAAAAATAGATATGAAGGGGGATAAATTAAACATGTAGTCATATATTTCACCTCATGATTTTTGGTACCATATTCTCAATCAAAGTTTCTACTGAAGAATTGAATTAATTTCACAAGAATTGTTTCTAGAGCTAAAATAACTATCATTGTTTGAAATGATGTTACATCTACCTCTAGCAAAAATTCTTCATAGCAAAGTTGATTTTTACTATATGGTAAAACTCATGTTTGGCATGAAATGTTCACCGATGATATAAATTTATTAGATAAACACAAATATCGCACAAGAGTAATCTTGCATGTACAGTAAATTGACTTCAGCAATACATTGATATCTCCATGGTCAAGCATCCATGCTCCCTTTCTGCAGGAAAACTAGATAAGTTATCTTCCCTCACCTTTAGTGCTTTAGGGAAGGTTAATTATTTCATGCACATGTCAAAATATCCCCTCATTGCAGATCCAATGACACTTCTAGTTCTAACAATGTAGATATGAGCATAAATACACATAATAAATCCAACAATGTTAAGAGATATAACAATATGGAATCACTGCAAATATACTTGCATGCTTATCTTTTATCACGTGTCTAATCTATAAGACTTCAACATTTGAATGATATTATGAATATTATGTTTAGCTTGTATAAATGAGTTCAAGTGAGCTGTTAGAGCAACACATAATGAGTTACAACTTTCAATATTTGAAGCAGTTCAATGTTCCAGGTGAAATCAAGAAAGAATACCATGCCAAAATGAAGGTGAAATATGAATAGGTTGCTTTTGCTAGTTGTGAATATATATATCACAAAGAGCATTTCCTGCTACACACCAAGCAAAATAACATTTTTCATCTTTGTTCAATTTTTCATATTCCTAAACAACTTGATAAATTGCACAAGCTTTGTTGTAGATTTGTTCTATTTGTTTTTAACTCTCATTTAAAGTGGCCACTTCATATAGAATCTGGTATACAAGCAAATCAATTAACTCAGAAATAGGAAACCATTCTTATAAAATGAAATATGTAATATCATTAGCAGTAAGATTCCATCCTAAAACTCTACGACATAGTAAAAGAAGAGAAACATTTTCTAGTTAGAAAGTTTTAACTTGTCTACCTCCTTATATTTTAGAATTACAAGCTTAGCACAAGACTTTGAAGGATCAATTCTATCCAAACACAATGCCTTGGTCATCTCTGGTTTACATTGAACATAAAGTTGATGCCACAAATCCCTAATCTCTCCAACGTTTGCATCTTAGAAGAATGGAATGGTCCATATTTCTACAAGCATAGTAAGAGTAAGGTTTCATGTATTCTGGTAAATAATAAAGAAAAAAAGTTATACCTTGTAACGGATTGGTGAATTTCAAACTTTAGGGACGACAGTATCATCTGACTCAACCCCATCATATGAACTTATTAGGTTATGTATTTTCCCTAATAGAGAATATGACTCATAAAACTTATCCCAATTTATATGTTTACGATTTTCATTCAGGAAATGTGGCTACTTCTGGGGCTGCAAATCCTTAGGAACTTCGACTTGCTCAGACAAACATAGGAATCAAAACAACAGTTTTGTCAAGAACTCTAATGCATGCAAATGAAGTCTTGAAAATATAAACAAGTCATGTAGTTCAGAGAATAAAATCCATAATGAGAGAAAAGGATCAAACACAACCTCAATGTCCTTCTCAAAAAAGTAAAGAAAATAGACATGGAAATGGGAAATATATGAAGGATGTGCAATGGAAAGTAGATTCGAACTGCATCAGAGGACTTCTTTTTTGTTAGTATTTTTCTTGGGACAGAGAAATTGTGGAGAAATATTGCAATGAAAAACGCACTGATGGTGATGATATGCAGATAAATGTATATAGCAGTACACATCAAACCCTTTACATTTGGAAGAGTCTAACGATGCATTTCAAAGCATTTTATAGTGATGAACTCGGCTACAAATAGAACAGAACTGACCTGTTGTAGTTTATAGTGATGGGGATCTAAATTGTAGCAATTGGAACTTTTAAAGTTCTTTGATGGTGAGAAGAGGCAAGGGATATCGTTGAGTGGAATCGATGTTTGAATTTGAGGTTTGAATTTGAGATCGTCAAGTGGATAGCGAATTAAATGAATGGACGGACACTAACGGAGGGAGACGAAGATGGATGTTGACAGGAATGGAAAAGGAATGCATGGGGTAGTGAGGACAGTGGGTGAATGGAGGCCGGTGATAGAGAGAAAAGATGGGATGGTGGCCGGAGAGCCACCGTGACGATTTATGCTGGGAAAAATTGTCGCATCGTTAGCTTACTCCTTAGATATCCATGAGACAATGATACTGTCACTATTATGGAAGGAATTACAATCTATTAGTGTTGACTCGACCTTTAATAATGTAATTATTTGATGTTAATGACACCGTCAAACTCTTAGCAATATATTAGTGTTGTATATTGTCCTCTGTATGATATCCATGAGACAATGATACAGTATACGATCACTATTATGGAAGAAATTACAATCTATTAGCATTTACTCGACCTTTAATAATTCAATTATTTGATGTTAATGACACCATAAAACGCTTAGCACTTGAAACAATGTAGATTCATACATGCATAACACATGGAAAGAAGGGATATACACTATGTTTTTCCACAGTTTTTTTTTTTAATTGTGCTTCTGCATTGACACGTTACTTCATGTTATCACTAGGTGGCCTACATCTTGTAAAGACTAAAAATCCTAAAAATTAAAGCTAACCTCTTCACTCCCAGATAACCTTTATGCCGCGACTTGGTTAGAAATCCAAAAAGATTTGTAGCTAATGCTGTGACTTCGAATGGCTGGGGTTATGCACGCTAGGTTTACATTAGAAGATTTAGGTACCACTGGAGCTAGAAATAGTGAATAAAACATGAATAATCTAGATTTTCACACTAGATTATCAAGAGTGTGGGTATATAGGACTGCAATGCACTGGCTTAGATTTGGAAATAGAAATTTGTTACTTTTCTAAAAAATTCCGGTATACAATACGAACCAACCTCGTGTTCATGGTGAGTAGGAATTTTATCATTTCACCTATAAGTTTATGCATATTTCCCATACGTATGATGTATATGGGAAGAGCCATAATTTTATGCATAGACGAGAAGAATAAATTATAATATTCTCCTAATTAGATATATTCAACAAGAAATAGTAATTTCGTTGCTTATTGCAACTCGACGCTAAGGAAAATCTTGCAACATAGGATGAGGAATAAAGTAGCGCTAGGTAAAAAGAATTCTTGATTATTGCAGATATTGGTGCTGAGGTAAATGAGTATTGTTTGATTATTGTTTGCAGATATTGGTGCTGAGGTAAATGAGTATTGTTTGATTATTGTTTGCAGATATTGGTTGATTATTGGTGCCAAGTGATGAGAAGAGCCACAAAAGGCAAGCTAGATGAGCTGATGTTTTTTAAAATACCCACCCTCTGATTAAAGGAATCATGTCGTGAGGTAAAACTGATTGTTGTATATTGCATATATGCCTTATTTCAGCATTAGATCAATCTAGATATGCCTTATTTTGCAATTACATCAATCTTGACAAGGGCTCAAATGCTTCAAATTCTTTTTTTTTTATGATGCTATTCAAGGTTAGACTTGATCTCTGATTGGATATGGCTAGGGATATCAAACTATATAAGAAACAGGAAAGGAATGTGGGCTATTTGTTTTGGCTTCATCCTAGATTTATTTGTACCTAGATACTATTTTTTTTGCTACTTTTGTCTTTGTAGTCTTTGTTGGCCACTATCTTTGCTTGTTTGGTGGGCGAAATGATTGTTTGCATTAGTAGTCTGGTGAAAACAAAGGAAGTGAAATCAGTTTGTTCATGAATCCCTATTGCAATTGGAAAGGGAGAGGAAAGATTCTATTATGAATTATCTTTGGTTTGTTCTTAGAATAGTACCATGAAGCTTCAACCTCATATAGGTCTGAGAGATCATACAGATTAAAAAATTGATGTAACGCCATATAAATAATAAGTTATCTAATACTATTTAGTTTGCAACTATTTTGTTCTTTGTAGTCTCTCCTTGTGAGGAGGGTGCTATGCCTTTGTTTGGCTCTTTGCTGTTGGTTCGGGTGAGGGTAGTGGATAAGCTTTGGGTTCACCATATACTTTTATAAGTAGATTACATATTTTGCATAGCTTCTTCCCTTGCACTTAGAGTCTCTTTGGGTTCACCATATACTTTTATAAGTAGCTTACATATTTTGCATAGCTTCTGCCCTTGCACTTAGAATTGGTGCTATAGAGTTATTCCATTGATCCTAGACCAAATTACCGAGATTATAAGGCAGGAGCCTGTGGGACATTTTATAACATATTATATAAACTAGCAACAACCACATTAAATTAATAATTTGTTTGAATACACCGATAGACGTAAATTTATGCACATACTATATGGAAAAACATTAATATAAAAAGTATGTTCCTAAATTTACGCTTATCGGCGTATTCAAACACATTTTTAATTTAATGTGGTTGTTGCTAGTAACGGGTGCGCGCATAGACATATCTACAAAGTATTAATAGAAATAATATTGTTATTTTAATTATAATATATAATAAATAATATTTAATATATTTATTACCATATTATTTTATTAATATAAAACATAATATACTTAAAATATTATTAATACAATGTTTTTCTGTATAGTATATATAAAAAATATATCATGAAGTTAATTATATCCAATATTTATTGTTCACATGTTATAAACTAACCTAATAACAGATATCATCACAAATTCATAATGTAACCTAGCCATAATGTTCCATACCATGTTATTGATGTACCAAGTCAACATATGTTCATTATTATTAGAATGAAGATCATCAAGGTCACAATGTGACATAACCAACGTTTTTCTCTATAGTTCATCTTCGTATCGCAAAACATACGAAGATGTGACATGAAACCCTTGCAAACTGTGACAATGTGACATAGCCTTTGTTTAATTTCACAACGTGACAATACATTGGGGAATGCAAGCATTCAAATACTATGTAGGAGGTTCAGAAAGGGTTATGATAAATTACATCATTCGTCACATTGGAAACAAGTATAGTTCTGATTATGTTGGGATGCAATGTTCATGATGGTTTATGTGTCTTTACCACATACCACATTGGTTATGATAATATATGGTTGTGTTGCTCAAAATATGGTTATTGGTCAAAATATTCATGTGAAACTAATGAAATATAGTATGTTATTTATATAATTTTATTAAAGTAAACACAAAATAACGAGGTTATTTAGACACATTAATTAATTTAATATGGTTGTTGCTAGTATTGAATATGCTAATTAACAAGAAGGTATTTAATTCACATGTTATAAAAAAATGTAATAAAGTATATCATCACGAATTCATAGTAACCTAGCCATAACGTTCCATAACATATTATTGATGTACCAAGTCAAGATATGTTCATTATTATGTTTTTATCTATATTATGTATTGTGTCGCAGAACATATGAAGATCTGACATCAAATCGTGAGCCAAATTGTGACAATGTGACATACCCTTTGTTTAATTTCATAATGTGACAAAGACATTGGGGAATGCAAGCATTCAAATACGACGTCCGAGGTTTCCAAATGGTTATGATAATCTTCCTTGAAAATGTCACATTGCAACGTTAGGATTTTTAATCAAAGAATAATATGTTGGTGAAAGGTTTGTCACATCGCAACATTAGGATTTTTAATCAAAGAATAATATGTTGGTGAAAGGTTTTATTAGATTCTAATAGTACAAAAGCTGTCTAATTGTCATCTTCCATTATCAAATCGTTCCCTAATCGGTTTTGTAAGATTATGTAATTCATTGTAATGTTGGATTGTAAGTTTTTTTCATAGTTGGGTCTAGCTATGTATGCAATGGTTTTCATGTTCTATTCCAACATACATAAAGTATTGATAGAAATAATATTATTTAATTAATTCTGATAAATAATATCATTTATTTATTACCAGATTATTTAATTAATATAAAACATTAAATAAAACATAATACAGGTAAAATATTATTAATACAATGTTTTTCCCTATAATATATATGAAAAATATAGCACGAAGTTAATTATATCCAATATTATTTATTTTATATGTTAAGCATACTTTATTATTTAATACTTTCACAATTACTTATTTTAATATCGATTTGTAATTAATGACATGATATCATTTAAATAATTTGTCGCAATATTACAATTAGTAAGACATATCGTGCAATGTGACATAACCCTTGATTAATGTCGCTAATGTAACATAACTGTGATAAACGTCACAATACGACAAAACGCTTATTAAACACCCACTCTCGCATTATTAATGTGTCACATCTTTGGTTGTGTTGACATATACCAACCTAACACTATAAAAAACCATGTTTTAATGTCGTAACGTGATATAACCCTTGACAAATATGAGAACATGACATAACCCTTGATGAATGTCGATATTGTAACATAACCTGTGATAAACGTCACAATGTGACATAACGCTTATTAAACGTCCACTATCACATTATTAATGTGTCACATCCTTGGTTGTGTTGACATATACCAACCAAACATTGTAACAAACCATGGCTTAACATCGTAATGCGATATAACCCTCGATAACATCACACTGAAATGTCAACATTGATAAAAATCACAATGCGACATAACCCTTGACAAATATGACAATGTGACATAACCCTTGACAAATATCACAATGTGACATAACCCTTGATGAATGTCGCTAATGTAACATAACCTGTGATAAACGTCACAATGCGACATAACGCTTATTAAATGCCCACTGTAACAAACCATGGCTCAACGTCGTAATGTGCATATAACCCTCGATAACGTCATAGTGAAACGTAAACCTTGATAAACATCACAATGCGACATAACCCTTGACAAATATCGCAATGTGACATAACCCTTGATGAATTTCGCTAATGTAACATAACCCGTGATAAACGTCACAATGCGACATAACGCTTATTAAATGCCCCCTTGTAACAAACCATGGCTTAACGTCGTAATGTGATATAACCCTCGATAACATCACAGTGAAACCTAAACCTTGATAAACATCACAATGTGACATAACCCTTGATAAATATCACAATTTGACATAACCCTTGATGAATGTCGCTAACGTAACATAACCCATGATAAAGGTCACAATGCGAAATAATGCTTATTAAATTCCCACGATCACATTATTAATGGATTAATCGTAATGCGATACAACCCTCGATAACATCACACTGAAACGTCAACATTGATAAACATCACAATGCGACATAACCCTTGACAAATATCACAATGTGACATAACCCTTGATGAATGTCGCTAATGTAACATACCCTGTGATAAATGTCACAATGCGACATAATGCTTATTAAACGCCCACTGTAACAAACCATGGCTTAACGTCGTAATGTGATATAACCCTTGATAACGTCACAGTGAAACGAAAACCTTGATAAACATCACAATGCGACATAACCCTTGAAAAATATCACAATGTGGCATAACCCTTGACAAATATCACAATGTGACATAACCCTTGATGAATGTCGCTAATGTAACATAACCTATGATAAACGTCACAATGCGACATAACGCTTATTAAACGTCCACTGTAACAAACCATGGATCAACGTCGTAATGTGATATAACCCTCGATAACGTCACAGTGAAATGTAAACCTTCATAAACATCACAATGCGACATAACCCTTGACAAATATCACAATGTGACATAACCCTTGATGAATTTCGCTAATGTAACATAACCCATGATAAACATCACAATGCGACATAACGC
>LPNX010620161.1:372994-389939 GCA_001517045.1 Pseudotsuga menziesii | reverse complement strand
ACATAACCCTTGACAAATATCACAATGTGACATAACCCTTGATGAATGTCGCTAATGTAACATAACCCGTGATAAACGTCATAATGCGACATAACGCTTATTAAACGCCCCCTGTAACAAACCATGGCTTAATGTCGTAATGTGATATAACCCTTGATAACATCACAGTGAAACGTAAACCTTGATAAACATCACAATGTGACATAACCTTTGACAAATATCACAATGTGACATAACCCTTGATGAATGTCTCTAATGTAACCTAACCTGTGATAAACGTCACAATGCGACATAACGCTTATTAAACGCCCACTGTAACAAACCATGGCTTAACGTCGTAATGTGATATAACCCTTGATAATGTCATAGTGAAACGTAAACCTTGATAAAAATCACAATGCGACATAACCCTTGACAAATATCACAATGTGACATAACCCTTGACAAATATCACAATGTGACATAACCCTTGATGAATGTCGCTAATGTAACATAACCTGTGATAAACGTCACAATGCGACATAACGCTTATTAAACGCCAACTGTAACAAACCATGGCTCAACGTCGTAATGTGATATAACCCTCGATAACGTCATAGTGAAATATAAACCTTGATAAACATCACAATGTGACATAACCCTTAATGAATGTCGCTAATGTAACATAACCCGTGAGAAACGTCACAATGCGACATAACTCTTATTAAACGCCCCCTGTAACAAACCATGGCTTAATGTCGTAATGTGATATAACCATCGATAACATCACAGTGAAACGTAAACCTTGATAAACATCACAATGTGACATAACCCTTGATAAATATCACAATTTGACATAACCCTTCAGGATTGTCGCTAATGTAACATAACATGTGATAAACGTCACAATGTGACATAACGATTATTAAACGTCCACTATCACATTATTAATGTGTCACATATTTGGTTGTGTTGAGATATACCAACCAAACACTGTAACAAACCATGGCTTAATGTCATAATGTGATATAACCCTTGATAATGTCACAATCCAACATAACAATTGATAAATGTTGTAATCCAATATATTCCTTTATGAACGTTGAAATTCAACATAACTCTTGATGAATGACCAATGCTGAAAAACCATTAAGGAATGTACAATCGTGTATTCCTTTATGAATGTCAAAATTCAACATAACTCTCGATGATTGTCGCAATGCATAAAAACCATTAAGGAATGTACAATGGTGGATGTTGAAATCCTACATAAGAATCAATGAATGTTGCAATGCGACAGAGCCATTAAGGAATGTACCATGGATAGATGTCACAATGCAATATAACCCTTAATAAATAACAGAGTGCGACATAATCCATAATAAATGTCAGAATGCAACATAACCATAATAAACATCAGAATATGACTTAACCCGTGATGAATGTTACAATGATCGACATCAAAAGTCACATTATGAATGTGCCACATATTGGATTGTGTGGGTGTATATAATTTTTTAATCCTTAATGAATGTTAGAATGGGACATAACCCTTTGTCATATTAGACATATAACCCTTTCTCAATGTCACAATGTGACATAACAATTAATAAACGTTACAATGCAGCATAACACAATGAACTTTGAATGTCACATTATTGATATGTCACATCTTGGATCATGTCAGTGTATATCATTTTTAATCCTTAATGAACATTAGAATGTGACATAACCCTTTGTCATATTAGACATAAAACCTTTTCCCAATGCTGTAATGTGACATAACCTTCATAAAACCTTTTCCCAATGTTGTAATGTGACATAACCTTCATAAACATCAGAATGAAACATAATCATTGATGAATGTTGAATGTCACATAATTAATAAGTTGCATATTGGGTTGTTTTATTGTATATATCATTTTTTAATCCTTAATGGAACATAACCCTTTTTCATGTTAGACATATAAACCATACTTAATGTCACAATGTGAAATAACCATAGATTAACCCCGAAATTGAACACAACATGATGATTGTTGAATGTCACTTTACTAATTTGTCACATCTTGGGTTATGTCGGTGAATATCAATTTTTAATCCTTAATTAACTTTATAATGGGACAACCTTTAGTGTTTAGGAGATGGAAATCAAGATAAAATTGAAGATCTTCTAGCATATTCATCACTTAGTTCACTTTTAATGCTTACCATCTAATATCAACTCTTAATCTATGTCTGGAAACTAAGTGTACAATGCAAAATCCAACATTTAATCTTATTAATGATATTCAAAATGGAAGCATGTAACATGTTTAATTATATATATAAGTATTAATTAGATGGTACCATCTAATATCAACTCTTAATCTATGTCTTGAAACTAAGTGTATAATGCAAAATCCAACATTCAATCTTATTAATGATATTCAAAATGGAAGTGTTTAAGATGTTTAATTATGAAATAAAGCTATATAAGTATTAATTAGATTGTTATTTACATTAAAATATAATATTTTTCAAGTTTTATTAACATTAAAATGTAATAATTTTCAAAAAAAATCAAATTAACATTAGATAGTTTTCAAAATTAGTTTTATATTAAATTAATGAGAAAGGTTTGTCATAAATACGAAGACATTGTTTCTTAAGTTTTTAATTTTTAATTCTTTTACATTAAATTTAAAATTTCTAATATATTTCCCAAATTAATAATATTAATGTGAATCATTCTTTTAATATATGGCTTACTTTTTAGTATTTTTATATATTAAAATAATTGTTGTAGGGAAGTTAGGTAACCCTTTCCAAAATTTGAGGAATTATTTTAATGTGTAATTATTTTTGGTTGATATATTTATATATAAAAAAATCTATTTTATTGATTTCAAAAGAAACATTTCTAGACATATATAGTATGTTCCTCACTTGTTTGGACTTTTTATTACATATTTTTAATACAAATGATACATTGTTAAAAGAAAAGAAAAGAAAGACTCAAGTGTAAAGAAAGAAATCAACATTGTTAAAATAAAAACAAACTCTCAAAAGCTTTATAGTGAGACTAAAATATTTGTCACATTTATATGAACATCACCTACACATTAAATGACAATTTCAAAATATTTATTACTTTTCCAAGTTTTTAACTCAACACAATTATGATGATCTAATCATGTTTCTCTTAAAAATATAAAACAAAATTAAATAAATAAATAAAAAATTAAAATATAATTCTAACTAAAACAAAATAAAAATTAAATAAAACAAAGTGAAAAATTAAATAAAACAAAGTGACTCTTACATTATTAAAGCTTCTATATAAGAGACATATTAAAGTTGTCTCATTGAACTCAATGACCATCATTATTATTATTTTTAATAATTTATTTATTTTTTATAAATCACATTATTCATTACTTTTATATTTAAATTCATTAATTATTTTTAATAATTTATCTATTGAAATAAAATCTAAAATCATTGAAATAAAAAATGAATAACATATATATATATATATATATATATATCCCTTCCGTGGCGATCGTGATCGTGAAAGTACGCAAAGGCGACCATTGCTTTGTATTTAATTCTGACTCGATATTAATGATAGAAATGTCTATTAACCTAGCACTTTCTAAAGCACTGCACACGAATTAATTGCAGAACGAGGGAGCGATCAATATGCGTGATATTCTACTGCGTTTTCGGTGCTTCTTGAATCGCAAAAACACAAAGGGAAAACCATCACGGTTACAGTCACCGCGATGTTCATTCATGTGTAAATTGCCTCCAAGATCCCGACTGGTGTCTTCGACAAGCAGATCCCAAGACCGGGAGATGTTGTTGAAAAGGAAAGGAAACAATGCAGATAAGACCATTCAAAAATGGCTTCCTCTTTCATCCGACTTGCCGTCGAGTAGAGCTGTGGAGCTGGAGGAAGTATTCAAGAAATTGGATGTTAAGGTGTAGCCCATTTGAAAAGCCTGCTATTGTTCCCTGCTGCACACAGTGAGGGTTGCCATAGGCACGAGGGGAGATGCCAATTTCAGAGATCTTAGTTCCTGCAACTCTTGTTGCAGTCTTATGTTCTCGGTTATAAATGTCTCGTTATGCCTCTTGAGAAGCTTGCAGTCCATTTCCGTTTCATTGAATTTCGTCCTGACACAAATTAATCACATTCAAATTATGTATCTGTGAGTGACAAGTATGCAGAAAAACAGAATGAATGAAGATCAAAACTTTTTCGAGTCACAAGTATGTAGAATTTTATGTGTAACAGAATTACTGCTAATAAAATAGAGCACCCTAAAGATCAAAACTTCAGTGACAAGTATGCAGAAATTTTAATATCTAGAACTTTTCAAATCTACACACGAAATGATTTAGCAGTCGATTCAAGAAATGAGCCTTCAAATCTTAATATCGAGATGTACAACGGATGAATAAACAACAAGAGCTAACCTTGCTCGTTTATTCTAGAACCACACTTCAACTTCATGAAGGGGGAGGTTCAATTCTCTGGCCAAGTCTTTCCTTTGATTCTGAAGAAGGCCCAAATCGTATTGAGAGAACAAATAGATGAATCACAAACAAGAGAACATGAAGTACAATACAGTTAAGATGGATAGACTTACCTCTGTTGTCTGTTCTTGCTGAAGCTTTCTTCCAAAAGAGCATATTGCCCCTCAGATAGTCTGGGCTTCTTCTTGGTAGCGCCCTCTTCTTCTATATCGTTGTGTACCCTTGAGCAAGCTCTGTCATTCTCCAACTCCTCGGTCGAAGCCTACAGTCTCTTGATTTCCATGCCATAGCCGCTAGAGAAGATCCTTGGATGGCTGAAGTCTTCTTCAAAGGCAAAGTCCCCGAGGCTAAAGGAACAGCTGAGGAGCCCAAATTTAATTTTAGAGAAGATCCTTGGACGGCTGAAGTCTTCTTC
The DNA here is from genome assembly GCA_001517045.1 of Pseudotsuga menziesii. NCBI lineage: Eukaryota > Viridiplantae > Streptophyta > Pinopsida > Pinales > Pinaceae > Pseudotsuga > Pseudotsuga menziesii. Next base: position 385,021 of record LPNX010620161.1, on the reverse strand, counting down.
AATGGAAAAGTACTTGAGGCTGGAAGAACTGCCGAGGAACCCAAATTTAATTGTAGAGAAGATCCTTGGACAGCTCTCTGGGAAGCACACTCTAGATCTTGCGTTCTTGAGGCTATCGCAGAACTGATATTAAGACCTAGGTGGAGCTCTGTGTCACAATCTCTCGCAGATATTGCATATGATTTAAGAAACTGTTACTCCATGCAGAAATGTGGCACTGGTTTACATAATAGAATCCTCCACGTCTCCAGTATTTACGCTAACAAACTCCGTCTCCTACGAACTCCTAAATCTGCGATCCGCTCATCTAACAGACTCCTAAATCAACGACTATTTAAGCTATAAACTGATAGTTAAAATATCACACGATTGGGATGATCTTGAGAATCCACTTGGTGGGATTTGCAGGATCTTGATGATCTAATCAAGCAAGTCCATCCCCCAAAATACCATTGATATACGCATATCGGCGTAATCATGCAAAAGGAAAGACCAAATTTCATGTATGTAGTTTTTCAATTAAAAAATAGGGAAGTGTTTAAATAAAATATGAAAAATAGGGATGTGTTTAAATAAAAGTTGAAGAGGCCAATCTGAGAGAGTGAAAATTGAAAGTAGCATCTCCACCTGAATTTCCCGCAAATAATCCGGGTTGAGCTGAGAGATAACCGTCTCCACCTAAATTTTCTGTAGAGAGTCTAAATTTTCTGTAGACAGTTTGAGCTAGGTGATAACAGGACTGGCTAAACATCTCAATAAATATATGTATGCTGGCCGACCTTCGTCTTGTATGCCGACAAACCTTCGAAGGCCTTGTCACCTTGGATTTCATTTAATGCTGGAGGATGCAGGATGGCATTTATTTTTTATTATGGGTTGATAGCATGTCTTTCTAGATTAACCAACCAACTTACTCTATGTTGCGTTCCATCCTCACCTAGTGTCTAATCGGTGAATCCAAATGGATGGAGGGTTTCTTTCCAGCCTTCTATGGTGTGATTTCCATAGAAAGTCTCATCCTCATGTCATAAAGAGTCTAAGTAGACTGTCAGTAACAATATGGGACTTCACTTCTCATGGATTTCAACTGTCCTCACTTCACTACATTGATTACGACGGTGAGAAATTGGCTCTTGTAACTATCAATGATTTCAAGTGTCCTCACTGCACTACATTGATTGCGGTGGTGATAAATTGTCTCTTGTAACTCTGTGAAGGGATGTCATCAGTACAGGTATGGTACCTGGGGTTTACACGTACGTTGGATTTACACACATGGGCTTTAATGGGATTTATTTGTCTTCATGGTTCACGGGCTAGTATTTAATTTTGGAATACTGGTAATTTCAAGCCTCTATTTTATTGTTCTCCTTTTATAAAATGGGTTTGGAAATAATTTAATCAAATTTTAAAAACTAAAATGGAACGACACCGGGTGGCTCATTAGAGGCCATGGACAGACGACGAAGCCTTGAGAAGAACCGACCCCTTAAAAAATGCCTTCGGCATAGTAAAAATAATTTTTTAAATTATCTACTAAAAAGATGGCAGTCAGAAAAACAACCTAATATAGGGGAGATAACATTACTTCTTAAAAAAATAATAAAAATTAAAAATTTATTTATCTTCAAAAGAAATGTTCGTTAGAAAAAAATCCCAATATGAAGGGGATGTTGTAAAGTTCATTTTTAACAAAATAATAAAAAATAAAAATTTTAATTATTGTCCAAAAAACGTGTTGACTAGAAAAACAATCCAATATGGGGGAGATGTTGTAACATTCCTTGCCAACAAAATAATAAAAAACTAAAAATTTTAATTATTTGCCAAAAAAATGTAGACCATAAAAACAACCCAATATGTGGGAGATGTTGTAATCTTCTTACCTACCAAAATAATTTTAATTATCTACCAAAAAAATGTCAGGGAGATATTGTAATGTTCTCACGTAACAAGATAATAAAAAATAATTTTTTTAAAACAACCCAATATGGGAGAGATGTTGTAATGTTTCTGCTTAACAAAATATTAAGTTCAAAGAATTTTATGATTGGATAATTATTAAATATATTTAAAAAAATAATTTTATTTATTTTATAAAAAAATTCTAAAGTATCCTATAATTTAATAATTATGTAATTAAGATCTGTAAATAAAATAATTAAAATCATTAAAAATGATTTTTTTTTTAAAATATAACTTAAATTCATTTTAAATATTTGTAAATTTACAAGTCCCTTTCTATTTAAATAATAATTATTTCTTTCCCACATATTATTTTCATGTCACATAATTTGATTTATAAGGAATAAGTCAAATTCTAAGGAATAAGTTAAATTCATTAATTGTCTCAATTGATCGGTTTGTGGGGTATTTTGAGTTTTTCTTCCTTTATTGGAATCAATACTCTTTTTGTATTTGGTGATTCAAAAGTGATTGGATTTCAAATGTTAGATATAATTTATATGTTCTTCAGCTCAAGCATTGGTGCACAAGAGTTAAAGTTTTGATCGGTTCTTTACAAAAGTTTTCCTTATCTCCCATTTCTAGAAGTTTTAATGTGGATGTTGATAAGTTGTCGAAACAAGCAGATTTTGAAGTAGAAGGTTTCTTGCACTACTAAGAATTTATGGAAGACTTATTAATCACTGAGGGGATTCAACCCTTAGTCTATTTGATGCAGGTTGTTTTTTTCTTGTTTTCTATCATTATCTCATTATCACTATGAAAGACAGTTTTTTTGTTGATATGATAGTCTTAGTTACAAACTAAATGAAGCAGGTTTACTAGTTAACATATGTCAAAAAGTTTGGCAAGAATGTAGGGTGGTTGTTTGTTTAGCAATGAAATTCTTGACTCTGTTTTTTCTTGATAACTGATAAGTTTGTTGGCTGATGTGAATATTTATGTAAGTTGTAACTTTTTCTTTGATTCTAAAAGAATAACAAAAATTCCCCATCACATCTTGTAGCAATATCTTGTATTTATATTCTCTTTGAGGATTATTATCCTTCATCCCAATCACATGATTGAGTGATCTCCTTCAACATCACAGGGGGTTATCTAGCAAGGAGGTATCATATCACGTGTATTCATACTAGGGATTTGAATAAACCTAAAAACCTAGAAAATATATTGCCTTGTATTAAGGGTCAAGGGGGGATTTCTAATTTGACATAGTAATACAAATATTGGGGTTTATTTTATTTGGGTGGGATGATAAATAACCTCCAAATCGTGGGATGGATTCATACCTCAAAATCATTCTCTCAAGTTATACCTCCAAATCATGTGTTGGATTCATATTGGTCCTAGTTTTTTATAAGAAGAACCTCCAAATCATAGATTATATTCATTCCTCAAAATCATGGGATGGATTCACATAAGTTCTAACTTATGATAAGGAATAACCTCCAAATCATGGGCTGGATTTATACCTCCAAATCACTGAACTTATAAAGTATCTTTTTAGCATAATTTTGTAGATAGGAATTTAGGTGGATATTAAGATTCTATCAAACCTGATTCCACGAAAAACCAAGAAAAGAGATATCAATCTTTCTTGGCTCACTAGAACCAAGAAAAATTAGACCACTATTTATTAACTAATTATTTATTTAATATTTTTGTATTCTTCTTTAACATTTTCACATTTCCAGTTAGGATTAGTTGGCATATTAAGTTATATTTGTCACATTCATAATTGTAATTTTGATTCTTATATGCTTGAGGCATCTGTATTAATATTGTATTAGAATTAACACGAACATAGGTTAAAATATAAATCCTTATTTACATACCTTATGCCTTATCGCTACCATGAAATTGTATCATTTAAGTTTCACCATTTGTGTATCTTTATAACTATTGCATGTTGAAAATTAACAATGGATTTTTTCCCTCTCCTGTAAAAAAAATAGATATAATACAATAAAAGGTAACTAAATGTTGTTAATTCCCTTGATTGCAAGAATAAATGTAGAGTAAGTGGAGGCAATTCAGTGCACCTTTTGAATGACCTAATCCAAGTTATGTGCATGATCATATGGCGTTATTGGAAAGTAAGATGAATTTTTCTATGTTCATTTGAGTTCAAACAAGGAATTTTTCTATGTTCATTTGAGTTCAAACATCAATGATGTTTGTTTTGATATTAAGGTAGGAAAGTCAATCCATGAAATGGTTTCAATTTTGCATTTTTATGGAATTCAATTTATTTAGCTTATAGAAAACATGAGCTCTCTTTGGATATAATTATATTTACATGATATAAAATTGGTAGATTGGTAGGTTGTGGGGTGAAACATATGCAATTCTCATGTTTTATAAGAATTGCACTAACTATTAGATTATCAATGTTTTACATTCTTCGATGCATTGATCTCTTTACTCGGTTGTATTTTACTCCCCATTACTATTTTGTTGGGTATTCCACTATCCAACTCTACAAATTGATGAGTCTCCCCTGCAATCATAGTGTGATCATTAATAGCATTATAGTATTATTTTATTTAGCATCTTGTTTGCTTATACTAAGATGCATTAGGGACCTTGCTTGTTACAACTTGATAATATGATATAAAAGGGGTATAAAAAATGGGTTGATAAAAATGGATACCTACAATATATGGTGAAAGTAGGGGTTTTATTAATTGGAAATGTATATTGGGAGGGGGTTCAACAATACAATTTTAGCAGACATTTTACAATATTTAGTGAAATTGGGGATATTATTTAGTATCATGTGAACGATCGTACTTTGAATCAAGTTCACTGAGTGAACCCCTCATGTTGATGATGGACTCATATTTATGTATTTAGAAATGTTGGATTGAAAATTCTTATGTAGGTTTCCTTTCTAATTGAATTAAATACCCGTGATATACTCTTTATTATCTAAGAAGAAGGTTTTTTTCGATTGAAAAAAAAATACATAAATTATGTGTCGTCCAGACATATAATTTCAAGCGGACATATATATATCATCTAGAAATATATATTACCTTATATGTATTTAAAATTATTATTTGAAAAATTCGTGTATCAAGATTTAACTTGAAAAATCAAGTGGCGTCGCTCCAACAAAAAATAAATTTGTGAAAAATTCACTAACTTCACTCCAAGAAAATTGATTGGTGTTTTTGCTACGGGTGGAAAAATGGGCGAAGAAATGATTTTCCTACTTACGATAACAAAATGGGCAGAAAAATTGATCATTCTAGTTATGATAGGGAATATGAATTCCAGTATTTGTGCCACTTCTATAACCGATTTGTGCACCCTCTCTTTGTTGCAGATGATCACATTACTTGCTTTCACTTCTACCTTGGCTTCGTAGAAAAAATCTGTTGATAAAATCCCTTTGATTATTTGGATTTCCCTCTAAATTCATAGAATGAAGTCCAACGCAACAGTTTCAGTAGGCCCCCGACCTCTAAATCTGCATGCCCCTGTCCTCCTCCTCTTCCTCTCTCTCTCTCCCCATCGTCTTCTCCATTACCTCTCCATCTTTCTCTAACCCAACCACCCACACTCAACATATATACCATCCTTTCTCTCTAATAACCCTAAGTTCCTCACCAAACCCCTAACCCCCCCATGTGTGTGTGTGTGTCTCACCCTTAATATCCTAGAACCACCCTTTGTCTCTCCCTTTACCTCTCTCGCCCTATCTCTCTCCCCCCCATCCCCTCTTCCAAATCTTTACTAACCACGTTGGATATCTAGGCATATAAAATGATCATATTTCATGAAGGTGGTAGATAGATAAATATATGAGTAGGAGGGAGAGAAAGATATATATATAGATAGGGAAAAGTCGTATTAGTGGTAGGGGGATGCATAGGGATATTAGTATATGTGTGTGTGTAAAGACGGGTGGGGTTAGGTGTAGGTGGTTAAGTAGGGAAGTAAGAGAGAGAGGTTTAATAAAGGTTAATGGGAAGAAACGGGGTGTTTCTTAGCAAAATAAGATCTAGGGAGTGTGTGTTAATGCTTATTATACAATTAGCGATTTCTTATCTATGGAACCATCTTCTTAAATATTCAATAAACGTTACTAGAAAAAAACACATACACACTATATTTGAACAAAACACATATGCATTTTAGTTGATCAAAACATGTACACATTTTGTTTTTATATAAATAGTAGCAATCCCTATCTAATATATGGAACCACCTTCTTAAATTTTCAATAAACGTTAATAGAAAAAAACACATACACACTATATTTGAAAAAAACACATGCATTTTAGGTGATCAAAACATGTACACATTTTGTTTCTGCATAGATAGTAGCAATCCCTATCTAAGAAACACTTTAACATGTTTCAAGGTAAATACATTCCACGTGTAATTTTTGGTTCTAGACAATGCGTTAAATCACTCCATTAAAAGAACAACACACAAATTGTTGATTGTATTCACCATCTCCATCACAAGTGTATAAGGAATTATTGAAGCACCAAAGACATTGGACAGGGTTAATTAATTCAATAGAAAAAAAACATAAACCATCTCCAATTCTACACCATTAATTTTGTTACAATTGAGTAGAATAAAAGGAAATATTTCATTGAACATTGTGATGGAGTATATAGATGAAATTGAGAAAGAAAAATATCAATCTTGGTGAATCTCCCATTGAGTAGCACCATAGAGCATATCCACCATTGTTTTTCTTTCAATTGAGGAGCATCAAATGAAATATTTCATTGGTCATTGTGGTGGACTATCAAGATAATATTGAGCAAGAAAAATATCGATCTTAGTGAATCTCCGATTGAGGAGCACCATATAGATTCTTCACCATTATTTTTCTTGCAATTGAGGAGCATGAGAAGAAGCATTTCATTGGTAATTTTCATTGAGTATATAGACACACTTGAGAAAGAAACATATCAAACTTGGACAATACCCTATTGAGGATAACCATAGAGAATATCCACCATTAGTTTTATTTCAGTTGAGGAGAATCAAAGGAAATATTTCTCATTGATCATTGTGGTGGGGTATAAGCACAATTGGGAAATAAAATTACTAATATTGGAGAATCTCCAATTAAGTTGCACCATAGATCATTGATCATTGTGGTGATGGGAGAACCATGTAATTAAGCAAGAAAATAAGCAAGGAATAAGATACTCGACGAAATACATGAATAAATTAGAGAAAAGAAAAGAAGTGACCTGAAAAATCAAAGAAACTCTGTGGAAACTCAACCAATTCCAGTTGTAGGGGATGCCATAGTGCTTCCTACCAATCCACAACAAGAAAAACAAAAACAATTGCTTGAGGGGAGTTCAATTTCCATAGTAGTTGAAGAAATAGAACCACATGGATCTAATCAAGGAGTAAAACATAAGTACACATCAAGGCCACCTGAAACCTTTGTTGATTTAATCAGATGTGGGTATACAAGTGATGAAGTTAGAGAGGCATTGCATGTTGATCGTATGCTCAAAAAATACAATGTTGTTGACACCATCCAAGAGGATTTCCAATTTCCATCATCCATCCTCCAGCAAGAGACGGGAAGAAATGAAGCTCATGTTTAAAGGCCTGACCATCTAGGTGATATGGTACAAGCCTCCAGTTCCAACCTCCCTACCACCATTAGCAGCTTCACATTGGAGAACTATGAAACATATACAGATCGATGAAATTCTAATTAGTGTGCTTGAAGGTACGATGTGTTAATGGACTATTGCATATTAAACTCAACATATACATGTTAACTATTTTGATTCTAAATGTGATGGGGATAAATGTATATTACTTTTATCATTATTAAAATCTAGGAGTATAAATGTTGTTAGTAGAAACTTAAGGATAATATGATGAATTGTTGCGAACCAAGTTCTCATATTGTTAGAATTTTAATAGATGCATTTAGTACAATTGGAAAGAAATACCATTCAAAGGATTGTAATGTGGCTCACCATTTGTTTTCATGATCAATCGCAAACAAAAGAAATAGAGCCCTTCGTCTTCTTAAGCCTAGATCAAAACTTCTTAATTTGGATGTCACAACACTCAGTAGGTGTTATGTTAGAAGAGAAATACTTCGATGTATGGTCCTTCATTAATAGGTTTCCGTGCTATGATATGAATCTCATTGATGCAATCAAGGAATTTATGCAAGGTATTTGGCATGGAAATGCTAGACCTTATTCCAACCAAAAATATGTACTAAATTTTAGAAGGGGTTGAAAGGACTGTGAGCCCCACATTAAAATTTTTATTCATATGGTACAAATATAATTATATGAGAGATTTATGCATCAACATAATGAACTTTTCTTGGTTCAAGGATCCTTTGATAAAAGCTAACCATGCTATGTTAAAATAAACACAACTTGTAACACATGTTGTCGATACCACATTGAGTAAGGTTATTGTTATTACACATATATACATATATTGTGTGTATTTCATAACACTCTTGTGTAGTAAAAAAGAAAAAAGATCATATCGATACTTTATTCATAGAATTTTGTGTATAAGGACAAAATGTTACACATTTTATCAAAGACTATCTGTAGACAGGACATGCCCAAGGTGTGATGGAATGGAATGATTGGAAAAATGTATACATGTGACTGATGAGAATGAACTTGGGAGGAAGGAGGTGAACTTGCAATCATTCAAATATGTCTCATATGATATCGATGGAGGGAATGAAAGAAAAAAAATAGAATTGGTCAGTTATTAGGTTAATAATCAGTTCTTGAATATTACGGTTTTCTCCCAATTGCAATTTCATATGGAGCAATCTATTGATGTTTTTTTTAATGTTGATATTGCAATTTCATAGGTAACAATCTATTGATTTGTTTCCTTAATGTTGAGAATTCAATCTCATATGTAACAATCTATTTATATATGTGTTTATTGTTGATATACTAGCTACATGTTTGCGACTTCATGGAGGGATTCTTTGAAAAGATCGAAAAGAATGTAAAGCATGTACATGTGGATCGTTGCCAAGATGAGAAGTTTAGAAGGTGAAGGGATTCATTTCCTATTGGAACTATCTTATCAGTGTTCGATTTTGTATAAAATTACACTCTCCAACTGTAAAACAATATTCATAGTCAATATTATCATGCAGAATAGACCAACATAATGGTCCATATCACCTATAGAAATGGGGAAGATAGAACTAAATACAAAAGGGCTATATTAAAGGAGTATCACTTCTAAAAAGGTGATGAAATGTGTGACAACTTGTATTTTTTACAACACAACTTTCAAATGTTCTACAAACACTTGAAGGATAACAATATATAGATGGAACGTTATTAGATTTGGTCTGATGGTTGTGCAGGGAAATTCATAAATGGTTGTGTATGCTCCACATGCGGAACAAGGTGCCAACATTTTGGAATTGTTTTGATAATGAAAACAGAAAAGGGTAACATGACGGAGCAGGTGTGTGCACCAATATTACATTATGTAAGAAATAAATGAATTTCAAAACTGTTTTTCTCATCCGATAAGAAAATACCATTGTTGAATGGTGTTCTTCAGTAATGGGAGAGGGAGTAAGAAGGGAAGAAGAAAAATAAACTCAAAAGTCACATTTCAATAGATATTTTTTTGGAAATTAAACCCAGGAGATAGAACAATTACACTCACAAAATTGCTAATCAAACATGCAAAATTAACACCAAAGGAGATAGAAATTGGAGCATAACACTAATATGTATTGAGTAAGTGTAAAATATCCAACCTTATGAAGTAATAGGATTCTATAATATATAATTACATTATAGGTTTGAAAGCATAAGGATTCCATTCGAAATAGTAAAAAAGCAGGCTTACCAAATCTAGTCAAATCCCCCATAGGTGCATAAACCAGTTTCCAAATCTATGAAGATGCTCACGAATTTACTAAGTCAAGTGGGAAAGATAAATAGGGATGGAAAGAAAATTCATACATGATTTTATTTGGAGAAAAGGATGGGGGATGATGTGGGAAAAAAACAAGGCAATTACACCTAGACTAGCTTTTCCTTTTGCCTTAAATCAGCTATAAAGCAAGGCAGGGTAAAAATTTGAAGTTGGGTAACACTTCCATGAGAATCGGGTGCCCAAACATCATATAAGGCATTATTCATCCGAATAAATATATTTATTTGGTTGAATAATGGAGTTATTCGGCCGAATAAACTTTAACGGTAACCGTTTAATTTGACGGAACGGATTGTCAGTTGGAAATTTTTATCGGTGTTTCAATAACTATTTGGCCGAATAATTCTTCGACCGAACAATTGTTCGGCTGAATCATTTTTTACCATATAAGATCAGCTATGGCCTCATTTCCATTGTTTTTTCCTGTAGCGATTTGTCGTCATCCTGCTCCTCCCGCCACTCGTCGCACCACCTGTATCGTCTCACCACCCATCTCGTATTGCCACCCGATTGGTTGGTCGTTGATTTTCATCCCCCTCCACGTCACCTAGCCATCTGACGTGTACATATGCTATCTTGTCACCCCTCTACCTGTTTGGTTTCCTCTCGGCGTGGAGGTCTGTTCGTGGAGGTCGATCATGGAGGTATGTTTGTTGAGGTGTACGTGGTCTTGTCATGGTGTGGTGTTTCTATTCTGCCCCTTGACTGTGAGGTAAAGCTTGTCTAACTCTTATATAAATCTTGTCTAACTCTATATAAAGCTTGTCCGACACTTAGATTACTGATAGCTTACTTGTATTTGCATAATAAAGGTTAGAATCATATGTTACAAGTAATAATAAGTACTGAGATAATACTATGTAATATAAATGTAATGCCCATATTAACTAATGATTATTAGTAAGTGATTTTAATTAATATAAACAAAGAAATATATATAATTATTAAGGTTAATTGTTAAAGATTTATTATTTAGTTATTAATAAATAATAAACAAAATTATTATTGTCATTACCTTGCCGCTCAATATAAAACTTAGGTAAACCATTTCTAGGGCATTTGGTTAGATGGAATAAACACACCGTTCAAAGAAACTAACACATGTCAAACGGAAATTTTATTACACTACCCAAGAAAAAAAGAATAACTTAAATTAATAAAAGGGGCGGTGGAAGAAAGGGCGGTGGAAGAAGGAAGGCGGTGGAGGGAAGGAGGTATAAGGGAGTTTTTACGGAAGAACAGGGGGAGGATTTTTTTTTATATGAAAGAACGGGAGTGAAGAAAAATTTGATGGAAGAACAGAGAGGAAAGGAAAAAATTTTGGGATTAAATCCAGGGAGATTTGTATTCTAAGTGAAGGAGGTTGCTATCCATTTTCTTGGTACGTGGGCTCGGGGGCTAGGAAACCTGTAGGTTTCCTAGGGCCAACAAACCTGCTGGTCGGAAGGGTGGAAAATCAGAGCCGGCAATAAGGCTCCTTCAGGAGCAAGAGAGGGAAAAGCAGGAGCAGGAGCTGGAGCAGGAGCAGAAGGAGGATTGAAGAGCGAAACAAATTCGAGGTATTTCACTAGTAAACCATCTTTTACTGCACAAAATTTAAATGAAAAAAATCCGATGTTGAAATAGATATTTCCTTCACTGTGAAAGATTGACTGAGTGCTCTGCCCGGCAGACAGAGCACTACAATAAAGGAAATGGTTTTAACTATGATAAATCATGTAGATTTTTTTTCCATATCTATTCAATTACAAGCAATGCACTAGTCATGTTCACTTTTTATGGTATTACAGCACTAGTAAAGTAAGCATAATAAAAGCACTGTCATAGTGATATCTGAATAAGAACCACATCAACCTTTTTTAAGTCATCATTATGAGTAACCTTTTTTAAGTCATCATCATTTGAAATAGATATTTCCTTCACTGTGAAAGATTGACTGAGTGCTCTGCCCGGCAGACAGAGCACTACATAATGGTATCAGAGCATAGGCTCGAACACTTAGACCTAGACTACCACGACTTCGCATTATTTTAAAGCCTACAATAACTTAGAAAACAAAAAAAAACAAAAAAAAAACTTGATATGGAGTGACATGAACTTTGATTTTTT
>LPNX010620161.1:272092-363201 GCA_001517045.1 Pseudotsuga menziesii | reverse complement strand
TGGGATTTACTCCAGGGAGATTTGTATTCTAAGTGAAGGAGGTTGCTATCCATTTTCTTGGTACGTGGGCTCGGGGGCTAGGAAACCCGTAGGTTTCCTAGGGCCAACAAACCTGCTGGTCGGCAGGGTGGAAAATCAGAGCCGGCAATAAGGCTCCTTCAGGAGCAAGAGAGGGAAAAGCAAGAGCAGGAGCTGGAGCAGGAGCAGAAGCAGGATTGAAGAGCGAAACAAATTCGAGGTATTTCACTAGTAAACCATCTTTTACTGCACAAAATTTAAATGAAAAAAATCTGATGTTGAAATAGATATTTCCTTCACTGTGAAAGATTGACTGAGTGCTCTGCCCGACAGGCAGAGCACTACAATAAAGGAAATGGTTTTAACTATGATAAATCATGTAGATTTTTTTTCCATATCTATTCAATTACAAGCAATGCACTAGTCATGTTCACTTTTTATGGTATTAAAGCACTAGTAAAGTAAGCATAATAAAAGCACTATCATAGTGATATCTGAATAAGAACCACAGTAACCTTTTTTAAGTCATCATTATGAGTACTCTTATCAGAGCTATACCATTAATATATTATGGAAAGATAGTGTTGTAATTAGAGTTAAACAACTCTATCCATTTGGATAGAGTTGAACAAATTTTCCCATTTGGACAGAGTTGAACAGATCTGCCCATTTAGACAGATGTATGTTCTGTACACACTAGTTTGTACATGATTACCTTTATATATTACATAATTAGTACAGAGTAATAGCAGTACAGCTTAGCTTATGTGCTAGTTTCATATTACACATTATTAACAAGGGTAACCATTCTATTATGTTCTATGATTCCACCTATTGTATTCACGTAATTTCTAAGCTCATAATTACAATGGTAGTAAGCTAATGTAATACAAGTGATTCCACTACTAGTTATGAAGGTTACACTTATATAGTTTCCCTAATCAACACAGTTTAATTATAAGCACAACATAAGCTCATAGAATAGAGTTTATTCAAAGCTTATATTGGTATAAGTGGCATATTGTTCAATATAGATGTGTTTAATATGAAGAGTTACAAGCCTATTCAAGCTTACATGGTTAGAATCCATGACCTGAACTATTCCCATAGATAACACGTGGTTAGTAGTCCAATACAAACGAGAAACAAGCTTAAGTGTTCATAGTTAAGCATAGTGTAATAGAACTCCATAAGAAGTAGTATTATGCATAATATACAAATATATGAAACTGTAATCATACTAGTCTTAACGCTTATGCTTGGAGAAATCCTGGTTATCATAGATAGAACCATTCTAAGAGGGTCTAGGATAGGAGTCGTTCTCCCTAAAGGGCCGCCATCGTATAGTTTATATTGAGTAAAATCCCAATTTCACCCAATTCCAACCGATACAAATGGTCAGGGCCTACATTCCACTTCCCCGATTTTACAACAACTTCAAAAGAAAACTCCCGGCCTCTATGTGCCCATAAATAGCATATTCTAACTGATATACACGTTCAATTTCTGCCAATTTGGACAGAGATGAACAGCTCTGTCCGAATAGCTCTTTCCATTTGGACATAGTTGATTGGAAAAGAAATTAAAAGAACATATGAAGCACTATTGATATAAGATCTTAGATTTTGAAATTGGTTTTAAGTGTAATACTTATTTTAAATGATTTTAATTAAACAAAATTTAACATAAAACTTGAAATATGTTAATGTTTTTTTCTTTTTTCTATATTTTTTAATTAGCTTATTCTTATTCTCTATATACATGAAATTTTATAGAATATTTATACAGCTCTGTCCAAAAAATTCCATAACTTTTTAATTAGCTTATTCTTATTCTCTATGTACATGAAAATTTATAGAATATTTAGACAGCTTTGTCGAAAAGAATCCATGGTTATGTAGGCTTAAATAACTCCACCAGAGAAAAAATCCATGGTTGGGGTGTCCAAATGGACAGAGATGGGGGTGTCAGAAAATTTGATGTTTTATGTCATGGAAACTAATGGAACTAGGGAGTTAATGGACTGCAGAGTAGGGGGTGTTTCTATGTAGGGTAAGGTGTCTATGGGAGGGAAGTAAATTCATATAAATATATACTTTAGGGGGTTTTGGTGGGTTATGCAATGATTAATTCATGTCACCATTTATGCAGCTGTAGTATGTAGCATCTCTAAATGACATTTAAAACTGCACAGGTTGAAACTCTGTCCAAATGGACAGAGATGATCAGCTTTGTCCAAATGGACAGAGCTGATCTTCTCTATCCGTTTAGACAGAGTTGATGAGCTCTGTCCATTTGGATAGAGTTGAACATCTCTGTCCAAATGGACAGAGCTGGTCAACTTTTTCCAAATGGATAGAGCTGATCAACTCCCTAAGTAAACAATTTATTTCTGTATGTTTTTTCATTGGTAGGAGACAGGATTTCAAAACCTTTTCATTTCACGTCTTTCATGAGTTACAACTTTAGCTGTAGTGTAATAACTATATAGTTTTGTCCATAAGCTCTACTACTTGCTTTAGTCCATACAACTACTAGCGAAAGTATAAGTCCCATGGCACTTTATGACTATCTTAGTCCATGATCAATTGCATTAAGTTCCATTGCCATTTCATGCTTTTTCGAAACATAGAGAGAAAATGTTAGATAAAGAAAGGCAAGTATAAACAAATAATTGCTTTATCTTCTTATGGGGATGGAGACCAAAACAACCAGAAGTGTAACGTAAAATGATAGGGATAGGATGGACTAATGGGGGGGAATCCATAGGTGTATGTAGTCAGTCCCTAGATGCTCGCCTTAGTCCAATTTGAAATCTATATGTCCTTGCCATTTGATGTGATAAATCCATGAAATCACAATAGTTGATTGATAGCAGTCAGTTGATTCACTGCCCTTACTCTTCATTGCTTTATACAACCAGAGGCACTAGGATATATAATTCATTGTAAACACTCTAGATCCCAGAAGAACGAAAGTGGAAGTATTTAAAACTGAAAAATGAAGAGAAGGGAAGGAATGCTAGATATCTATTATGGTATTATGTCAGTTCGATCGAGACTGCAACGTAGGATAATCTAGAAATATTTTCTCCCTATGAGATTCAGGGATGAGCTAGTTGAATCACCTACGAAATTTTTGAACCCCCAAATCTTCGAGATCGTAGCATGCTAAGTATAATAATAGTATATTCAATTATATATGATCTTTCTACCAAAATACATATAAGTTCAGCTGAAAAATAGAAGCTTTATCTATATTTAATAGTGATGCTCTCACTAACAACTCTATAATGACTAGGTAGCTAGTAGCTAGCAATAGTATCTATTTGTAGAGTAGGTAAGTACTTGCACTTGCCTTAAACTATATTTTATACTTAGCAAAACATAGTTCATGCACATGCAGTTAAAGAACTATTAGATAATATTAGTGATATCTAGGTCCTTATTGAAATCTTAGTTTTTATAGTTGCTAGGTCTTTGAAGTTGATTAATTAACATGTAGAAGGTTAGGCCCTTAGTGATTGAGGCATTATGGCTCTTGAAATTCAAGCCTAGATATTTAGGCTTGACACACTATCTCCTCACATTTTCCACCTCTCAACTTGCAAAGTTATTTAATGGATTAACATGTTTGGCTTCAAATTACTCTACATTTCAACCTTTGGCCTTTAAACCAAAACAATTTTATGGCATGTGCTGGGGTCAAAACGTTATATTGCATGCGTAGTAACCATCATATACCAGTGTATTTAGTGGATTCATGGATCTTCCTTATCATGAAGAAGCCTCACTGTCTTTATATATGTTATTTATCCATACCACCTTTGTTTTTCTATTTATATTTCATTGAAATCTTAGTTTTAATAGTAGCTAGGTATTTGAAGTTGATTAATTAACATGTAGAAATTGATATTTGTGTAAACTTGTAGATATCATATCCAATGGAAAGAGAGTAGCCTTTGTGACAGAAGCATAGGAGGTCATCACATTCTTCGGGAGTTGGTGTCCGAAATGAAAATTGAATATTATCGACTTCACCTCGGGACTCAAGATTATTGTATAGTTCACATTCATCTGATCATCGACGTGACGATAGTGGTAGAGATGATTCCCCCTTATCATCTATGGGTGAATATGGATCTCGACCTTCTGTATGAGAGACAAGTGTGGAAGTAGAGCAAGGTTCGTAAGAGGCTCGTCATCTTACATAGGGTGGCGAAGGTCAAGCAAGGGCGCAATATGTCCAGCTAGCTGAGGGTTGTATGCTCATTATGACCTATCCATTAGATTTACCGGACGAGATTCCATGGGAAAGTGGTCTTCAATAAATGACTCTTGAAAGTTGTAGGGCTCACTATGACAAGCTGCAAAACGATCTTTCTAATTTGGATCTCACTCTAGAGAAAAAACAAAGTATAGAGATGGTTTTGCAATCTTTACAAAAATTCATTGATGTATATGAGGATCTTGGACCAACAACAGATGGTTTTGTTTCCCGCATACAAATAAGAAAGGTAGAAGTGATGGATCCAGACAAGTGGGCTGTTGTGAAGGAAAGGGTGACTAGAGAACATGCCAACTCAATGTTCAACTTCAAAGAGGGCCTAAAGTAGAAATAATTGAAAGTGCAATATTTTAAGCACCCTGAACTTGCACATTTTTTATACTAGATCGTTTTCTTGCAGCCTATGGTCGGTTGCCGTGGAACGATGAGGTTCCTAATTATTTTGCTAGGTTTTTTTATCCTAATTTTTTTTTAGGAATGAAGCCAGACTATACTGATATTCATCTCAAGTTGTATGGAGTTGGAGAGGGGAGGATATGCAATCAAAAAGGTTCCCTTAGAGATCCTATTACTCTTCGACCTCCACCTCCGATATCTCATCCACCTAGGCTTATGACTTATAAATCAAAGATGGAGCCCACATCACAAGTTGGGACAACTGCAAGGCATAATGTTGCCAAAGGTTTGACTTCATCATTTCTAGGAGTTGATGTTGGGTTGAGTCGAGAGAGGGCTCGAGCCACTATTCGAAAAAAATTTGTTTACAAAACAAATGATGAGTTAGATTGTATGGGCATTGAAGATCTAAAGGCCTATGCCAAGCTTTGTCGTAATATAGCTTCGGAGAGAATATCTAATGACACGTCAAGTATAGGAGAGGTTTGTGTACTTCCAATATATTATTTTTTATTTATTTATTTTGAATTAAACTTTTTGTTACATTATATCTATGTATGATAAATTATTTTTTGATGTATAGTAATAAATACGTTACATAAATGTTTATGGTTTTCAGTTTTCTCGATTGTTAAATGAACATAATTTTAGAGTCTCCACTAGTTAAAATGCTGGAAATGTAGAAGAGCATATTGGAGAGGTATATTTAAAATTTATACATTCATATTTATGTTTGAAAGTTTTTTTTTTTAAATTTAACCATGTATCTTATTGTTAATTTGACTTATTTATGCAGGTTTCATTAGATTCGAACTTTTTAGATGATTTTCCATCTATTGTGAGCTAATGTTTTATTTTTTTTGTTTTTTAAGTTAATTACTAAGATTAATATTTTTTGCTTTTACTATGATTTATTTATTAACAAAATTTAAATTTTAAGGGAAGAGAACATATTGAAATTGGAGGTGAAGATATAGGTTCTTTGATAGATGTGGATATTGGCACCAAGGTAATTTTGTTCATAATTGAATTGTTCTTTGATATATATGTTTAAATAGTTTAAATAATGTTTGATATTTGTAAATTTATTTTATATGTGTTGAAGCTTGGGTCTCTTCAATCTTTTCGAGGCAAAGGAAAGAATCCATTGGATGATAGTGTTGGAATTGTAAGTTTAATATTTTATTTTTTTGAATTTAGTTTAAAATGGTCTAAATAATTTGTAAGATTTATAAATTGTTTTTATATATGTTGTAGCTTGGGTCTACTCCACCTTTTAAAGGCAAAGAGAAGACTCCATTGGATGATAGATAATTGGAGGTAATTTTGTTAATAATTGAATTGTTCTTCGATATATTGGTTTAATGTTTTAATGTTTTGATCTTGGTTTAAAGTTCTTTAAATAATTTATGATATTCATAATCTGTTTTTATACATGTTGCATATTGTTACGAGTCCAAGGGAAACGAGTCCAAGGGAAGACCCTAGTCGAGGATAATGGTGGACTTCCATTTAGAGAATTATTTATATTGTTCTTTTTATGTAGATATATATATATATTGTAGTTGATTTGGACATCGAGGAGCTTAATTTTTGGATTATATACATGTACTTTGAACTCACATGTACATAATTTTTGGATTATATACATGTACATTGAACTCACATGTACATGATTGTTTTCTTGGATTATATACATGTATATTGAACTCACATGTTCATGATTGTTTTTTTGGATTATATAAATGTGCATTGACCTTAGATATTTTTTTTTGGATTATATACATGTATATGTAAAAGTTAGGAATGTTACAAAGTTTTGATAGGTGCAAATATATGAATGTTTGGAATGAATGTTAAGAATGAATGTGGGAATGGCCAGACAATTCAAATCAGATACGATGTATGTGCGAGCTCAAGATATGTTCTCAGATACTACTATACAATTACAACCTATCTTTTCTCAATCGATACAAAACACTCATGCTTCAAAACCTGGACCTATCCCGACCGAGGAGAACATGCCATTCGACACAGAGATCCTAGTTTTCTGGGGGTGATAGTGGAAAAGTTGATAGATAAGTTGTCTTCATTGTCACTCTACAAAACTGTACATAGCAAAGTGTTATACTCAGAAAAAGAGTTGTCCTGTTCCAATGAATTTGCATCTCAATTTGATCCAACTGTCGAATGCAAAAATATGTAAAATTTTTATTCATATATCTAGGGAGTAGTTACTTTAAGACAAATTATATCCACCATTCATTTTGTTACACATGAAATCTTCCATCTTGGAGAGATGGCTGAGTGGACCATATCGACACCTCTTACAACCTACATAACCTTCTATTCTTGGAGTAGAAGCAATTTTCTTAGCTTTACATCCTTCCCAAGAAGAGAGAGAGATTCGAACCCTCGGTACAGATAATCCGTACTACAGATTAGCAATCTGCCACTTTGGTCCACTTAGCCATCTATCCAAGATGGAAGAGTTAATGTGCAACAAAATGAATGGTGGGAACAAATTAGATCCATTTCCTTTATGGTTGACTTTAGCATACATCTCATACTATACTTAAAGGATGGACGAATGATTCAATCTATCCATGGAATTCCCATAATGGCTTTATTTGCAGTATTCTTATCTATTATCTTGGAGATTTATAATTCTTTCGTTTTATACTCTTCTTCTTAATGAAATAAATGGTAGGGATATGCTAATACCTAAAATACTATGTCCAGTAGTTTTTAAATGGCTTCTCTTGCTTTTTCTCATTCTCGTTCGCTTTCCTCCCCAAAATAACGAAATAACATGGATTGTTTTCAATTTGATAAGATCATATATAGCCAAATCTTCTATTATATGCCCAATAAATATGGGGCTACTTGAAGGGGTATTTCCAACCGTAGGAAATGTATAAAAAAATCATCATCTTTTGCATAGATCTCTTGACCAATTATTGGTACAATCAGAACTATTGGATCAAATTCATCGGTAATCAGATCGGAGTGATATTTTTCATTTCTCTTTTTATCTTTGGATTTCTATTGAACAATCCAGGACGTAATCCCAGACATAAAGAATAGTTTTCAATCTATGGATAGATCCAGTCAAAATGACCCTTCGAGTAGCCTATATATATATATATATATATATATATATATATATATATATATCCTACCGAAAATAGCTTCATGTAATGAATGGACCTCTATTTAGGGATAACCCAAGTGAAAGAGAATGACTTTTGAATTCCATTATATGAAAGAAGTGTTTTCACGTATGCTCTGATTTCAGATCCTATAATAAATCCTTTCTTGGTATTGTCCAATAATAGTAAGTATGTTAGAGGAAAAAAAATATAAACCCTCCAAGAAATGAATGGTCTTTCTAGGAAAACGATTTCTTTGAGATCCCTTCCTATTTCAAGAACAATGAAAACTGAGAACAATTATTTTCAAATTCAATTGGATATTCAGAACGCTTCTCGTATTTCATTTCCATTCCCATAGGAATGAATACTATAATTCACATCGCGGGCCCTTTTAACTCAGTGGTAGAATAACACCATGGTAAGGCATAATTCATCGATTCAAGTCCGAACTACTAACCAATAGAAAGCTAGAGCCTTAGTTTCTGCCCATCGAGATAGAGGTAAACGCAAGAGAACTCCTCAAACAACAGAAGAATTATTATGTGCCCCAAAAGGAAGATTATTATAAACCATATTTGGTATCATTAATCATGCTAACCTAGGTATGGAAGTTATGCACAAACATAAAGCTCACAACTTTCCTCTGGATCTTGTTGCTGTTGACATGTACTTACTTGGCAGGTAGCATTCATGATTGGTCATATGCTGAATGTTAGGAGTGAATGTTTTGATAGGTGCAATCTAATGTTAAGAATGAATATATGGGGAATGTTAATGTTAAGAGTGAATATATGTGAATGTATGAATGAATGTAAGAATGAATAAATGGGGAATGTTAATGTTAAGAGTGAATGTGAGAATGGGGGAATGTTAGGAGTGAATGTTTTGATAGGTGCAATGTTAGGAGTGAATGTGGAAATAGGGGAATGTTAGGAATGAATGCTTTGATAGGTGCAATCTAATGTTAAGAATAAATATATGGGAAATGAATATGGAAATGTTAACGTTAGGAATGTTAGGAAGTTTTGATAGGTGCAATGTTAGAGTGAATGTGGGAATAGGGGAATGTTAGGAGTGAATGTTTTGATAGGTGCAATGTTATGAGTGAATGTGGAAATAGGGGAATGTTTGAAATGAATGTTTTGATAGGTGCAATATAATGTTAATAATAAATATATAGGGAATGAATATGGAAATGTTAATGTTAGGAATGTTAGGAAGTTTTGATAGGTGCAATGTTAGGAGTGAATGTGGGAATGGGAGAATATTAGGAGTGAATGTTTTGATAGATGCAATGTTAGGAGTGAATGTTGGGAGTGAATGTGGAAATAGGGGAATGTTAGGAATGAATGCTTTGATAAGTGCAATCTAATGTTAAGAATGAATATATGGAGAATGAATATGGAAATGTTAATGTTAGGAATGTTAGGAAGTTTTGATCGGTGCAAATATATGAATGTTTGAAATGAATGTTAAGAATGAATGTTAGGAAATGTTAGGTGCAAATATATGAATGAATGTTAAGAAAGGTTAGGAATCTTAGGAAGTTTTGATATGTGTAAATATATGAATGTATAAATGAATGTAAGAATGAATATAGGGGAATGTTAATGTTAAGAATGAATATAAGGGGAATGTCAATGTTAGGAGTGAGTGTGGGAATAAGGGAATGTTAGGAGAGAATGTTTTGATAGGTGAAATGTTAGGAGTGAATGTTAGCAGTGAATGTGGGAATGTTAGGAGTGAATGTTTTGATAGGTGGAAATATATGAATGAATGTTATGTAGTTTTAATAGGTGCAAATATATGAATGAATGTTAGGAAATGTTCAGAATGTCAAGAAGTTTTGATAAGTGTAAATATATGAATGTTAGGAAAGGTTAGGAATGTTAGGAAGTTTTATAGGTGCAAAATATATGAAAGTATGTATTATTAAGTTTATGTATGATTGTAGATGTAGTGTTGAAAAGTTGAGAATGTCAAGAATGTGAGAAAGGTTTGATAGAAATATCTTTTATTACTAAGGTAAAATTAGCAACTTGATTCTAAATTTTAATATTTTTTATACTAAGGTAACATTATCAATTTAATTAGTATATTTATTTTATGTTCCTTACAAGAAAAGTAAATGAGCACTACAAAGTTGTAGTAGCGATGAAACTACAAATAGCATTCCTATATAACCCCCTAGGATTTAAAGAAAGGTGATGAAATGAATACATAAAAACAAAAATAAAGACTTGTAGAGTTACGAGGAGAATTCAAAAAGTTAAGGCCCTCCATGTTTGATGGAGAATTTGAGGAAGCGATAGAATCTTGGTTGTTAAATCTGATCCGTGGTGGAAGGAGCCTAAGAGTGTCAGTAACATACATAGTAAAGAGTTGAGTTGGAATTTTTTTTAAAAACTACTGAAAAAATGTATATGTCAAAATGATATTATGATGAGAAAGCCCAATAATTCAATCATTTGAGACTAGGATTGTTAACCATGGAAGAATTTTTAACCGAGTTTGTAAATTTACAATGCTATCTACCATACCTAAGAGTTGAAAAAGCTAAGGTATATAGTTTTATCAGTTGTTTACCCTCAGTGTATAAGGAAAAGATTGTGTTTGAAATTCCTCAACAATGGATGAAGCAATTAGAAAGGCCTAGTTGTTCTACCATTTGTTTAAACAAATATCCAAATTGAGTATAAATTGGAAAAATAAAAAAAATTGAAAAGATCGATCAGCGTAGGAAAGGATTTAAACCCTCACCTTTTGGCAAAGGAACAAGAGGTCATAATGATAAAAATTACAACAGGTGAGGTTCAACCAATAGCAATGGGGTAAAGAGTATCAACAATTCCAATGGAGGATGGAATAGTAACCCGTAAGCATGTTGCAGGAAGCTTCTACTGTGAATGACATAGCCAGGAATATCCCTATAGTTAATGTTTCTTTGGAATATCGGCAGGCGGACCATAAATCCATCATGTTGGAAGTAGAAGGTAAAGTTTTGAACATACATGTTTCTATACTTATCGATTCAAGGTCTAGGTTAAGTTACATTGCACCAAAAGTAGTTGAAAAGTGTAAACTTAGTAAGGAAAAAAAATGCATGGTTGGTATAGATGGCAACAAAGGTAAAAAGTAAAGCTATGGAGATAGTTAAAGAATTGTTATTAGGTTTTAGTGACTTGGATACCTCAGTTAATCTAAATATACTTCCCCTAAGATCCTATGACATTTTGATAGGCATGGATTGGCTAGAATCTCATAAAGTTGTTATCAACTATTTGCATAAAAATTTTAGTAGTGTGGATGAGGAGGATAAGTATCATACAATGAATGAAATTTATAGACCTTTATATACACAAAAAATTTCAGCACTATAACGTAAAAAGTGTATTAGGAAAGGGTGTCAAATTTATGGCATCAAAATTAAAGAATTTGAGCCCGAAAATTAAAAAATGAAATTGAAACAATTTACTATTTTAAAGGAATTTGAAGTTGTATTTTGTGATAAGATATCAGTATTACCACCTAAACGATATTTAGATTTTAACATAGATCTAATGTTGTTTTCAACACAAGTATCATGAGCTCCATATCATATGAGTATCCCAGAATGAACGAAATGAACAATACAATTACAGGAGTTACTAGACAAATGATATATTCAGCCTAGTGTATCTCCTTGATGTAACGTCCCTGGCCCTCCGACTGGTGAAGAGGACTCTACCTTGGCATTAACCATCTGGGAAAACCTCCCATGAACATGAACATACATAAAACTGAAATGCTTGAACATAAAACATGCTAAGATGCATAATCATTCACATACACAGCAGAAGCAAAGATACATTCCTTCATTCAACATGTTCATCATCATTCATTAAACATCAAATATGATTGCAGAAGTAAAATAAACAAGAATACTTATCTGATGAGTAATTCAACCCGCAACCAGCTACGTCGCTGCAATGTTCCACCCAACCATAGGCCAGTGTGCTCCTTAATCTCTCAGAAACACTGCCATCCCCAAGCTGGGCATGATTCCCCAAGGAATAAGGAACAAGCAAGCTTACACATAGCCAAGGATACAGAAATCAGCCAAGCCAACACAGTTGGGTTTATCAGGCCATCAACAAATCAGCTAAGCCAACACCATGGGTTTATCAGGCCATCAAGGAGTTGGAAAAGGATAAATGCTAACCCGGTGAGCCCATTGAAGAGCTAAGGACACCTACACTAGAACTATCCTAACTTCTAGGACACCCACACACACCCAACATAAGGAAATCATTCCCTTCTCTGCTATACAGTCCCTCAGGCCCTGATCTCCCTTCTAGTGCTATTCAGGGGTTGTGGAGAAGAAATCCAGCCCTCTAGCTCTGTCTGTGTGGTTCCCAAACACACCAGGTTTATCAAGAAATTAAGCATGCATCCCAATCCAACATAGTCTGGAGACCAACCACTGCAGACACGTAGCCAAACAAGTGATTCACATCTTGGACAAGGGAGAAATCGATCCCTGAGTCATTCTTGGCACTATCATGGCCAAAACAACTCAACAATAAACTACAACAAAAACAAAATGTAACTGGAACCACAACAACAAACAATGTGGGGAAAACAACATGAGTTCCTCAGCTGCATGAGGAAACAAAACCAAACCGCATGAAGGTGGATTCTAAGCACAGGAAAATCGTGAATGAGAAAAATAGGAAGAACACAACTCGATGGTAATTGCTCAGGGTCCACACTCGAATGGGAGGCCATGCTTCTCCCTCTGCGTGAGTAAAATCCTATACTCAGACCTATGCGTGAGGAGAAGAATCGTGTCCCTGCCTGAGGATGAGCAAGAATGGAGAGAGTGGGAGAGTGGAAGCATCCCATGATGTTTTTCCTGCCCACGTGCAATGGTGGATTTTGCTGGTGGAGTGTGTGTGTGGGAAAGCCTATCACCCACCACTACCCAAAAATAACTGCCCCTAGCTAATAATCAAAAGTTTTACATGGGTGGTTGACACATGGATTTTTACCCATTGGTTCAATTTTTAACAAATCCCCCCCTTATCCTTGGAAAAATCATGCCCTTTTCAATATGGTTGCATTGACATAGCTGGTTGGGGTTCATTTAATTAAAAA
Source organism: Pseudotsuga menziesii (assembly GCA_001517045.1). Taxonomy (NCBI): domain Eukaryota; kingdom Viridiplantae; phylum Streptophyta; class Pinopsida; order Pinales; family Pinaceae; genus Pseudotsuga; species Pseudotsuga menziesii. The sequence continues at coordinate 350,209 of LPNX010620161.1, read as the reverse complement.
TGCATATTTACATGATACCAAAAATAATATGTGCTGTATCTCACAATACACCATCGGCAACAATTTCAATCGCCGAAACATAACAAAACCAAATTGATGGTGGGGCTTTTTCCTTTAGCTCCACACCATGATTAATTACAATATATATATCATCTATATTTAATGCATCGGGGTCAAAACCAGGGTGTTACACTTGAAGAGTACTTGTTTTGTTCATGGCTGTGCTAGTAATATGATAAATTGTAATGTATTATTATTCTTTACTTTCATGCATGGATAAATTATAGTTGATGAATAGATAACCAACCATTGATGGCAGATAACTAGAAGAACGCGAGCTAAAAAAAAAATCGGCCGACGATTTTTTTTTTGCATTTGCGTTGTAAATAACGGTTTCGTAACAGAAAAACATTATTTGGTCGAATAATTGTTTGGACAAATAGGTATGTCATTGAATAACCTCTGAGCCTTGAAACCTATACAATTTTTCAGGTTTCTCCATTTTCAGAAGGTAAAATGGATGCCTTACACTACAAATCAACTGTCGGACTTGATACAATTAGTTTCATCATTGAATCTACTTTCCATAGGTATAGATTTTGTTGTGTATAGGTGAGATTCACTATTTTAATTTATTTTTGTTTCTTAACATGTGTCGAGTTTCATTTCATCTCTTTCAACATGCGGTGAAATAAAAAATATATAAATTTAAAAATACACCACCTAAAAAATTGAAACAAATATGGTGCGCTTAATTGGAGTGTCTACTTCAAAAGGGTATTCGTATATTTTTAAATTTTATAGTCAATTGAGAGAAAAGTGGCACAACCAAATACGTGTTGAAAATCAACAAGGTTTCTCCATTGATCGAATTCAAAAAAATATTATAATTAGTATATAGATCCGTTGGTTACAAACTTGTAGTCATCGCAATAGTATATTGTGTGTAGATTGTCGTAACATATTTTGTTTTTGCAAAACACAAGTTTAACAATGATTTTAGAGGTGCAACCAAACATGTCTATTTTTTAGTCCTTTCATTTTATAAGAACACACTGTCAAACAGTTTTCGAAACGACATATCAAATCTCAATAAAAAAAAATGAAAAAATTATGAATAGAAAGCTAACATAATTCTTTAAAGTTTTGTTTCTACTTGAAAGTGAAATTCTAAATGAAGATATCACTTTCGTTTGTCGAAAGTTGAAAAACATGAAAAAATCAAGTTTATTTTCTCATAAGACCCCCCAAAATAGACACCCATCTTCATGGATTCACCTGGAAACCTTTTCAGAAAAAGCAATTATGCACTTTAGAGAATATGGAATAAATAAGACATGCTAAAACTAGTTTCCAATATGTTTGCCAAGCGCTCCATGACTCATTTTTAGCAAGTGTTGACTTCTAGGACATGTAGAAGGAAACTAGCATAGAATGGAATCTAGGAATCTAGCTAATAAGACAAAAATAATTAAATTAATATCTAATGTAGGTAACTATGGGTTGATTATTCTAACACCCCCCTTTAATCCTAACTTTATGAGTAAATATCAAAACACTATAGGCCCTGGAAACAAGGCTTAGTCACCCTTTACATACTATTTGTCCATACAACCAAGGAAAGAGGAAAAAACCCAGTGAGAAAATCCTCCCGTAAACATGGGAAGGAAAAACAAAATTTAGAAATCTTGTCATCAATCATGCTTCACAGCATGATCAGCAATTCCCAGCAGTGATTTGAGATTGCGGAAGGTCTTCTCACAAAAAACTTTGGTGAAGATGTTTGCTACTTGTTATGAATATGCACAGAAGAGTAAAACAATGGTACCGGCATGCACAAGCTGTCTAATGTAATGCATATGGATCTCAATGTGCTTGGTTCATTGTTTCTGAACTAGATCATTGAAGATTTTGATGGTGCTCTAATTATCACATTAGATAATAGTTGAAAACTCTGATTGAAAGCCACATTCTCCAAGAATCCCCTGCAACCACAAACATTGATTTGTTGCATTTACAACTCCTCTATACTCTGCTTCTGTAGATGAGAGTGCTATGGCACTCTGCTTCTTACTTGACCAGTTGATTGGTCCTTCTACAAGCATGAACACATATCCTGAAGTACACTTTCAATCTATGTTGTCACCTTCCCAATCATTGTCAGTAAATCCATTCAAATTAAGATCAGATTTTGCTTTGTAGAAGATCCCATGAGTTCTTGTTCCTTGAACAAAGTTTAGGATCATTTTGGTTTCTCTCCAGTGGATCTCATGAGGCTGATACATGTATCTCGAAGCCAGACTAAATGCATAAGATAGATCAGGTTGAGTGTGTGTAAGATAAAGCAAACACCCAATCAACTTCCTATACAGTGTATTATTTACCATAGGAGAAGAAACTGCTTCTTCAAGCTTAACTCCTGAAAGGAAGGGATTTTTGTTTGGCTTGCAATATTTCATGTTTAACTTGATGAGAAAATATGAAGCATACTTGGATATATGTACTTTGATTCCATGTTGGGATTGAACAATTTATAGACCCAATAATTGGCTCAACAATCCTAAATCTATCATAGAAAATGCATGGTTCATTGCATCCTTCGAGGAGGCAATCTCTTTCTTTGAACTTCTTGTAATATGTAGGTCATCCACATACAAGACAATAATCATCAAAGAACTATGAATCAGCTTCAAATAGACATTAGGATCATACTTTCATTGAACAAAACTTAGTGACAACAAAAAGCCATCAATCTTGGCATACCAAGCCCTGGGGCTTGCTTGATCCCATACAATGATTTGTTTAACCTACACACTAAAGATGGATTAGAAACAAACCCTTCAGGTTCCTACATGTAAATCTCCTTAGTGAGATCTCCATTTAGTAAATCACACTTCACATCCATGTGATGCACTTCCCACTGCTTCGAAGCTGCAATGGCTAGAGCTAGCCTTATGGAGTCCATCTTTTCCACTGGTGCAAAGGTTTCATTGTAGTCAATACCATGTACTCATGAGTAGCCCTTGGATACTAATATTTCCTTATATTTCAAAGGTGAACCATTAGCAGCAAACTTAGTCTTAAAAACCCACTTACATTGAACTAGATTCGTCCTTGGGGGAAGATCAACCAGTTCCCAAGTGTTTTTCTTCTGGAGCAAGCTGAATTCTTCTTTCATGGTTGTTTTCCATATTGGATCATGTGATACATATTCATATGTATGTGGATCTGATTCAACCATCAGATAGCACTTTTCAACAAATAGAGGATCTTTCACACAAAGGGCACTCTCAAATTGAGATCTAGTCCTCCTAGTGTAATTAGGATTTACAGCTAGTTCCCTAGTTGCATGAATGGTATTTGCTGCCCATTTTGGTCTTGTAGGAATGTTAGGATATGAAATCAAATCATCATTATTATACATATAATAATCAAAAAAATCATTAGTCTCTTCACTCAATCAATGGTTCTGGTGGTGAAGAGGACTCTCCAACTTCAACTGTTGCTAAAGGCTCTTTTTGGAACTGAACACTTCTTTCAATGAAAGCATTGTGTGTGCTCAAGTTCATTATATTTTATTCTTTAGAATATTCAGAATACCCAACAAATAGGAACTCTTGGCTTTGGGGTTTCAAAGCCTTCCTCTTTTCAGTTGGAATTCTAGCCCAAGCCTTTGAGCCAAAAATCTTGAAATGGGTCACATCTGGATTGTTCCCACTCCAAGATTCAAAAGGAATCATACCATCAAGATGCTTATGAGGAACCCTATTCTATATGTAGGATGCACAATTTATAGCTTCAGCCCAAAGCTTTTGTGGAAAAGTCTTAGCCTCCATTATGTAGGTTGCCATCTCCTTCAGTGATCTGTTCTTTCTCTAAGCAGCACCACTTTGATGTGGTGTGTAAGGGATCGAATGCTGCATATGAATACCTGCATCTTTGCAATACTGAATGAACTTAGATTTGACGTACTCACCACCATTTTCAGATTCAAGGATCTTGAGTTTCCTCCCAGACTAGTTTTCAATCAAGGCTCTAAAAACTTTGAAGAGGTCAAAAACTTCAGACGTATGCTTTAGGAAGTGAACCCAACAATACTTGGAAAATTAATCTATGAAGGTGAGTGCATATTTGGCTTGAATCATGGAAATATGATGGAATGGACTAGCAATGTCACTATGGATAAACTCAATAGGTGCAGAGGTTCTCTCATGACTAGCTTTCTCATACTTGTGCTCTGGGTGTTTTCCTAGGATACAACCTTGACAGACTCCCTTAGAAAAGTTGATCTTTGGTAACGTTATGACCATATCTTTTTCACTCAAATCAGAAAGATACTTGTATTTAAGATGGACAAATATTTCATGCCAAATCTTGCTTGCTTCATTAGCATGAATCAAAAGAGTAGAGGGGTTTGAGTAGGATAGAAAATGGGAAAACTTGTATACCTTCGAAATGCAATCAACAAAACCTTTTGCTATGAATTTACCATTCAAAATCTCAGTGATTTGAACATCATCAAGAAAGAATATGACCTTGTTTGGAGACCCAGTATGAGTCATGTGATACACTGACGAGAGATTAGAGGCAATACCTGGAACATACAACACATTATTGAAACTACCATGGTCAAAATCAATCCTATCCTTCCCCAAACTGTCAGTGAGAGAGTCATCTCCCAAAACTATTGGTGGACCTTTCGACATGTCAAGATAGGAGAATGTCTATTTTGTCGAAACCATGTGTCTAGAAGATCCATAATCTATGATGAAGCTAGGTGAGCTTGATGTGCTAGCAACCAAGGCATGCACTCTCTCTCTATCTTCTGAATTTGATCCTTCTTCCTTCTTCTTTGAGCAATCAGGAAGGGAGATGTTATTCTTCTCTAGGATTTGGGTCAACATGTAACTTTTCTTCTTCATACAAGAGCTCTCAGGATGATAGCCCTTATTGCAGTATGCACACTTGCTCATTTCTCGTTTATTCTTCTTCTTCTGGGACTTCATCTTGAAACCTTGGGGCTCCTCTTAGACTTAGACTTGTCTCTCTTTTGCTCAAGTGTATTTTTAGATTTTTATTGATTTTTGAATCCACCTTTGAATCTCCAGCAACCAAAGCTTGGTCTTTGGAAGGTTTGATGGTACCCATCATCACCAACTTATCTTACTCCTGTGTGAGGGATTCCATGAACTCTGCAAGCTTAGGCATATTCCAGGATCGAGCTATCAACTTGGTGGCATGGAAGGTTGAAAAAAACACTGAATAGTCAGGACTAAGCTTAGAGAGTATGTCCAATACTATTTTTTCTTCCTTATTTTCAATCCCACACTGTTTTAGCTGCAAAACAAGGGCCTTAAACTTGGAAAAGTATAGTTGTAATGATTCGAAGCTACTAGGACTCAAGGAGATCAGCTCATTCTCGATTTGATGTCCTATCATCTCATCTGTATTTCCAAAAATCTCTTCAAGCTTCTCCCACACTTCATTAGGTGATTTCAATCCATCAAGATGGAAGAGGAGGTCACTTGAAATGCTCAGATACAAAAGACCATAGGAATCATCCCTCCTATTGTGCCATTTAATTTTCTCTGTAGCTGCATTGGGCTCTGCCTTAGTTACCATAGTAACCCTATAGAGACCTTTCACTCTCGAAAATATCTCCTTTTCAGCTTTCCACTCAAAGAAATTGAATGGAGTCAAGATGATCTTCTGAGATTGGTCCATAGCTCAGTAGTTGTGCAATGAAGTCAGCAGAATGCACTCCCAGTCAATGATGTAAAACCTGCAATAAAAATTTAGAAAGAAATAAATCGATCTACAAAGGCTCTGATACCATTTGGAAAGTGAGCCCAAGTGATAGAACAATTACACTCACAAAATTGCTAATCAAACATGCAAAATTAACACCAAAGGAGACTGGAATTGGAGCATAACACTAATCTGTATTGAGTAAGTGTAAAATAGCCAAACTTATGAATTAATAGGCTGCTGTAATATATAATTACATTAGAGGTTTTAATGCATAAGGATTCCATTCGAAATAGTAAAAAATTAGGCTTACCAAATCTAGTCAAATCCCCCATAGGTGCATAAAGCAGTTTCCAAATCTATGAACATGCTCACAAATTTGATAAGTTAAGTGGGAAATATAAAGAGGGATGGAAATAAAACTCATACATTCTTTTATTTGGAGAAAAGGAGGGAGGATTATGTGGGAAAAAAACAAGAATTACATCTAGACTAGCTTTTCCTTTTGCCTTAAATCAACTATAAGGAAAGGTAACTTTTCATAAAAAACAGATATGCACTTTAGAGAATATGGAATAAAGCAGAAATGCTAAAATTGTTTTCCAGGATGTTTCCCATGTGCTCCATGACTTGGTTGTAACAAGTGTTGACTTCTAGGACATGTAGAAGGAAACTAGCATAGAATGAAATCTAGGAATCTAGGTAATAAGACAAAAATAATTAAATTAATGTCTAATGTAGGTAACTATGGGTTGATTATTCTAACAATTTTTTCTAGGTGGTCTATCTATATCAATCACACCTATCTAAGTGCAAGGCCATTCATGGACATCATGCATTTAATTCAATCAGAAAATCAGATAATAGTTGAAATGTGGAAAACAAAACTCTCTTGTTTTTGTTCACTATGTAATAGTGGTGAATGAGATAATTATAAATCTACATATTGGGTTCGCAGTTGAGATCTCGTATCACTATTCATTGGTCGAAATATAACTATAGAATTGTCCCAATTGGAAGAGGATCAATGATGTATTTCACTAGACTATGATCAAATATCAGATCTAATACAACCAGTTTCAACTAATATCTTGATAATTTTGAAATTTATTATAACTAATGTTTCTTTAGCTGACTCCTATGTTGGAACTTTATTTTATGCAAGGAACATATATGTAGTGGTTGAATTGAGAGGAAATGAATGGGGCACTGACTATTAGTCCACATGTTGCTTAGATGGGAATCATACCCTCAATGTCTCATTAATGGAATCTAATAAAAATGAATTTTCAATTGGGTCGATGGTTATGAAAGGAGTACATTTTACAAAGGTTTCCCATGCATCAAAGAAAAATTGTTTTGTATTTGAATATTATAGATCAGGTTAGGTTTTATATTGTTATACAAACTTAGTTATTGTTACAAACCTCCGTCTACAAATAATTCCAAGGAATAAATCAACAAATCCACCGTACTTCTTCCATTTCTACAAGTGCAAGATGTTAAAGCATAGTGTTGGTATTAAAGGTGATCTTGATGGTTTAGTCAAATGACCATAGGTAGGTAGGTGGGTATGTGGTATGCGTGGTATTTTTGTACTATTTTATAAGTATGTGGTGTACATGTACATGTCAATATTTTTTTTCATGGTCTCATTGATTATTGACATTATTTTTTTTACTATTGCAGTTGGGGGTTAATAGCTTATAAATTAATAAATTGCATAAAATTATACAACTTGATAAAATTCAGAAGCTTCATCATGGATTTTTGTTTTTATATTTATACTTGCATGACTCATGTAATCTATCCCTAGAAACCCAATAAATCCTAAGAAACCTAATTTAGAGTCCTAGAAACCAAATCCACAAACCTAGAAACCTAATTCTAGCCCTAGAAACCATTAAAACCCTTAAAAACTAATGAAATTTCGTAATGGAAATGTTAAAATAAATTCTAATCATATGTACCCATTTATAAATATCTACTATAAAATCATTATACATTTACAACTTTTCAATGTTATCATTGGCCTTGTTGAATCCATAGCTTGTATATAAACCCTAACCTGTAGACTTGCTTCTAGTTTGCAATCTAAACCTTATTTTGTAGGATAGGCCCTAGTTTGTAGAATCCATAGGTTGATCAATCACTTTAATAACAAATACAATTTCCCCATTGTGAAATGTTAACTAGGCATGATTTTGAAACACACCAAATATTTCACGGCTAATTTTCAAATATCAAGAAACCCTAGTTTGTAGCAAACCTTAGTTTTTATTCTAAACCCTATATATTTTTGCACTGGGGGGGGCAAATCCATGAAAACCACCATAAAATTTAATTTAAATCCAAACCATTATACACAAATATGCGTGAAACTCCCAAAAACACCACATTGTAACTATATTTGCATGCCAAAAAAACATCACTGTACATATATATATTCATGTGCATCCACTTGTGTCTAAACCACTATTCTAAAAATATGCGCAAGATTTCAAGAAACCCTTGTTTGTAGTATAAACCCTCAAAACCCTAGTTTGTATCCCCCTCCTCTAGGATAGAGCCCTTGGCTCTACCTTGAATCTCAAAGATGGTCCTCCAATAACATTAATCAAAACCCTGATTTTTCATGAAACTTCCTAATGAAAGTGTTAAAATAAGGTATAAAAATCCTCCGATGATTAATAACCCTAGAAAATACTATCTTATAAATACTATCTTACAAACCCTATATTCAATCCTAGAAACCCTAATTTGTAGCCTAAACCCTAGTTTGAATTCTAGACACTAGAAAATCTAGTTTGTAGCCTAGAGTTTAGTTTGTTTTAAAAATCCTAGAAACCCTTGGTTGTAGCCATTAACTATAATTGACCAATTTGTACTATCATTTATTTAATGCCACCATTGACCAATATTTAGTATCAAACTTTCACACCTTTACAACTTTTCCCTAAGTCCAATTTGGCATCTGTCCCTAAATGGATACATAGAGCTACTTGCAAACATACATAGAACAAAAGTTGTGCATTAGATTGTGAAAAAAACTAATTCCATTGGATTCCTTGATTTGGATTGCAGGTAGGGGTGACTAACTCTTACAAATTACATGGCTAGTGGTACATTTTGCTTGGACAGATAGGACACTAGTGTTTTTCTCATTGGAACACATAAATTCTTGCATTGGGGGTCAAAATACAAACAAAGAAGCATAACTGGGTTATGTTAGCTCCGACATATTTGTTTTTCCCTTTTGGATGTGGTCACATAGACATAACTCAATTCTTCTTCCGGGTTTGAATTCTATGGCTCAGGTTTCTATTCACTATTTGTCCCTGAAAGCCCTACAATGAGAGTAGTAATGAGACATATAATGATGGTAATGGCTTGTATCGATGAAACTTTGAATCCAATGGATTTAGGAAATTGGGATAGTGTTAGGGTTCATTTTCCTTTCGGTCGATGTCCCAAGGATCATATTTTAGGTCGATTTTGGAAACTAGGGCTTCACTGAGTAAGGGAATGTGCAAGTTTTGCACATAGGGGTCAAATTTGTGAATTCCTCGATCGAGAACTTCTGGCTAGTGTTCAACCCAAAAGTTCCAGTATAAAGATATAACTGATTTATTCCTCTGAAAAATACAAGAAACATGTTCCATCTTATTATAGATAAATTTCGCTATTGTATTTAAGAATTTATAAAACAAGGAATCATTGTCTTAGCTAGGTAACCATAAGACAATGTCACTCACAAATATCATTAGAAATGAATCAGCTAGCTCATTACTGAGACCTTTCGTTCATTATTTCATAAAATAAAAAGTTATAAATAGAACAGATCCAAGTACTTTCGAGATTGTAAGTATTTTAAAAAATGATTGTTAGTTTGGATTGATAAAGATCTGCAAGTACCAAGTTTTGAAAAGACAAATTATCAGTCATCTTTACTATAAATATAACAGGAAGCAAAAGATCAATTATGATAGTAAGTACAAAATTCTAAAAGTTTACAACAGGTCTGTTTCAAATTCAAGAAAACCTTATCAGTCTTAGTGGGAAAAAAACCATAAAAATGAATGAACAAACTAAAATTTGAACCACATAGATTTATTTATTTACACTAACCCTTTTAAATCAAACAAAACCAAACGGAAAAAACAAAAAAAGGAAAAAAATAAAAAGGAAAACCAAACCCTATTTACATATGTACAAAAAGATCAAAATAAAAAATAATCAAGTGAAATAAAATTTCCAATGTAACCAACCATACAAACTCAAACCAATAAACACATGTACATCACAAATAAAAAATAAAAATGGAAAACAAAAGAAATCAAAATCAAAACTATCTAGATCTATCCCTAACAAGTGCAAGATAAGAAACTTATTATTTACAGGAAATCTCACAAGAAATGATTTTTCTAACAAAACTTCTATTGGATCATGATATGTACAATGGTCAATATTCACATGTTGAGATAAATCTATAGTAAAGGAATTATCGCCCCTTGAATTATTTCTTAATATAATCATTTCTTCAGATATAAAATATGGATAAGATATAAGACCAAGACATCTGTATGGTGAAATTTGATCTTTTTTACAATCCATGTCTAAAATTTGATTTACAAAAGGAAAATATGATATTTGTTCTAATCCTTTAAATGTATGATGTGCATTCCTTCTATCATAAATACTCTCTTGTAAACAAATACATCTCTTATAAAGATCGTCAAATTGAGAAACAATTTCGATTAATTCATCATCAAGAGTATGTGTTATATCTTCAAAATTGGAAGGAAATGAACATTGAGACAAAATTTGTTTTGTATAAAATTATTGTGAGCAGATTGGGTAGTTAAAGAAATTTTCAAAATCAAAAGAAAAATTATCTCCTAAAAATTTCTGCTCGCCATCTTCTAAACATTGTTTTATGGTGAGAAGGTCATCATTATTCAGTTCATGTTCTTTTAAGACTTGCAATTTAGATTCAGCACAAACTTGTGTTTTAGGAGTATGGGATACTTCTACTTGACATTCATAATTATTACCCAATGTCTCAATAGTATGTGAGTTTGGATAATCATCCAATAAGTTTTCATTACTCACATAATCATATGAGACATAACTTTGGTTTGAAGTTGAAGAATTAGAATGAGGAGAACTCCAAAATTGTTTTCATATTGAAATATTGTGATTAGATTTATCAATTAAATTTAGAGCTATCTCTCTCCTAGATTTTGAACTTTCAATATCATCTTCTAACTTGTCATTTGGATCAAAGGAAGATTTATTATCAGATTCAAAATTAGTTCCAACTCTAGTAAAAGATGAATCACGACATGAACTTGATTCCATTTCAAATTCAATATTATCTAGAGTAGGAAGATTAGATTGTAAATCAGTTTCATATTTTCTCCAAAATTGATCAAAGTGATTAAATAATGTACTTCTCCACACTCCCATCTTCCGAATGCTTTAGCTTATCAAGCCAACGATAAATCACCACTGAATTCCCCTCAGGTCTCGGAACAATCTCCCATACATCATTATTCATGATGGAGTGGTACTGATCCATCATGGCATCTCTCCATACTGAATTTTGGGAGACCTCCTCAAAAGTAGAAGGCTTAGAATCTCGTGTACTAGACACCAACAACATGCCCAATATGTTAGGAATATTAATGTCTCTCACCTCCTCCCTGGGTGTCCCAAAATCCTGAGCTTCCTTCAAGATATCCTAAAGCCACTTAGGTTCCTTCGTCCTTAGAGGTTGATCCCACACTGGTCAGTCATCCTCTGAAGAACTACCAGAGGGGGAAACCCTAGTAACTCATGAACCTGAAGCTGGTGTGCCAACACCAGGTGTACCCTATAATCTTGATCCTGATCCCAATCCCCTATAAGGTGTACCTGTAATGGTAGACCCATCACCTATCCCTGAAGACCCGGTTGGCCTAACCACTAAACCTGGTCAACCTGTGCCAACTCTTAGCAGTCCTAGAACCCCAGAAACCTGTGATCCTGACTATTGTGTAGATGGAACCTGTGCCACAAATTGAGGTGTAGGGACCTGTTTCTCTCCCTGCTCTAACTCTCTCAACTTCCTAAAGGCCCGCTCCTCCTCAAAATTCACATTCCTTCTCACTACCACTTTCCTCTAAGAGGGAAGGTAAATACGGAATGCCTTCATAGTCTCATCATAGCTCACAAATATGCCCTTCTATGCAGTGGGCTCCAATTTGTCCTCTTCTCTGGAGGGAAATGAGAGTAAGTTAGACTACCAAATATATGAAAATGGCCAACTTCATTCTTCTTGATTGAAAAGCACTCCTCAGGTGTCATATTCCCCACTGCCCAATGGGGACTCCTGTTCTGAAAATATACAATGGTGTTGCAAGCCTCAGCCTAGATAAAGAAAGGAAGTGATTGGTCATGTAGCGTAGCTCGGGCTGCTCCAAAAATGGATCGGTTCTTCCTCTCTACTACTCCATTCTGCTCTGGAGTATACAGAACTGTCAATTATCTCCTGATCCCCTCTTGCTTGCAAAATCCATCAAACTCCTTGGAGGTATACTCACCCCAGTTATCTGATCTCAAGACTCACATCTTCCTCCCTGTTTGGTTTTCCATAAGATATTTGAACTCTTGGAACCTCTGCAAGACTTCCTTGGAATTTTTTCTCTTTAGAAATTAGATCTAGGTCTTCCTGGAATGGTCATCAATGAATGTCACATAATACTTGTATCCTCTCAAGGACACAGAAGACATAGGTCTGCATAAGTCTAAATGTATCAAGTCAAGAGTACCTGCTGACCTGCTATCAATACTCGAAAAAATAGTCTTGGTGTACTTTCCCAAAGCACACCCCTTGCACACATCACTCTGCCCTATGTTGAACTCCGGTAATCCTATAACCATGTGTCTCAACAACCCCAAGGATGGATGATGCAAATGAGCCATCCTCCTATGCCAAAGCTCACACAACTCACTTCTGCTGCTATGTGCTAAACAATGTTGTGGCTGAAAAAAGAGCCTGTACAGTTTTCCACATCTCGCTCCAATGGAAACTGAAGCATATGGTTCTGCAATCTTGGGAAACATATGCATGTGTCCATATATGAAAGACACCCCAAGACCCTGATCCTCAATCATGGAAATTGACACTAGGTTCTTATTCATCCCAGGTGCATACAATACATCCCGCAATACCATGGGACTCTTGGAATCCCTATAAAATGTAATGGTCCCATGTCCAACTGCACTGAATACCGAGTCATCTCCCAACAAAATGTCCACATTTGTATCTGTTTGTGAAAGCTTGAAGAACATCTCATGAGAACCTGTCATGTGACTCGAGGCTCTGCTATATATGTACCAAGTGCTAGAAGTACATGAACTGTAATAATGGTCTCTCACATAGGAAAACTTCCTCTGATTGTCAACATCTGCACTGGTGAGAATGGATTCCCTTTCTCTCTCTCTCAATATGCCCACTGCATAAAGAAAACTCACTCTAAAATCGTGCTACAAAATCATCAAACTCAGTTGAAACGACTGTCTGCTGCTGCTTCTTCTTCTTCTTCTTGTTTAGACATGTAGTAGCATAGTGTCCCATCTTTTGACATGAAAAGCACTTCATAGTGCTCATATCCTTATTCTTCCCATCCTACTGCTGCTTGGACCCACCCTTCTTAGGACCATTCTTGCTCTTATACTTCCCCTTCGCGTGTTGGAGTCATTTACCCAACATGCACACTTATTTGGTCAATTTTGGCCTATTTACCCACTATCCTAAGTTTAATTGACTTACTTGGCATTAGATGAGAATACTATGACATCATCATGAGCACACCCATGCCCTCCTTCAGTCAAGGAGGAAAACTAAGCCTTCTCCTTCATTCAGGGAGGCTAACTAGGCTTCATCCTTCAAACACAGAGCAATTCTAGGGTTATATGAGTGTCATAAATGCACCTAATTGAAAACTGATTTTTGTTTCACCTAACAATCAGTTAATATGAGTTCTTAAGGAGCCTCCATTATTTATTTGATTATTTTTTGCCAATATCTATGAACTGGAGCTAACACTGGCAGCTACAACCACTTCTAATGACATGTGTCACTTCAGTTAACTCCATCGGAGCTACTTGGAGTTATGGATGCACTACCTCCTTTAGTTGGACTTGCAATTACATGTGATGAGTCACTTTTAGTTAGAATCAGTTATCTATTGCACTCCGACTCAGTTAGGACTTAGTCTAAGAGTCAGTTATTGATTAGTTCTATGGTTAACTAAGTGTGTCGATTGTGGCTGACATTGAGTTAAGCTACATCCATTCATTCAATTTGAATGACCTCCTTGGGAATTCAAATTGTCTTGGCATTCATGCACCTTGCATGACCATTTTATTGTACTATCATTATTTTACTGATTATACAGAGCCGCAACATTCTATTGCAGCACCATTATTCTATTTTCATGCTTAATTGTATGAAATATCTTATGAGACTATGTTTTAGTCCCTAGACCACTAAGAGATACTAATATGGTAATATAGCTCATGGAAGGACAAAGCTAATTTTGCTAAAACACATGGTTTTTGATGAATATTGCATGAAAAATTGAGAAAAAGCTCAAATTGTAGCACTGCACCAGAAGCAGAAGGTTTACCACTCAATATCCCAAGTAAAGGAATTGTTGATCAAACTTGTTTGATCAATTATGCTGGGTGTAATGTCCCAAAAAATAAAAAAATAAATTATTATGCTAGTAAAAATTACCTATACATAACATTATTTGACTTGCAGAAATATATCGTACACTACATGTACCACTGTTTACTCGTAAGTTGTTGTTACATTGTGTCATTTTACTTTCAGTCATTATTATTAATGTATATTACTTACGATGTTGTACTGTAGTTTACTGGTTAGTTCTTATGATTATACATTGTCGTGTATGTGTCGTTACTTGATGATATGCTTCATCCTTTCTACAAATTCTTACTCATTATTTATATAGTCCTAACTTAACTTTGTTTGTGGAAACAAAGCGGGTGGACTGGTGGGACTCGTTCTCCTAGGACGGTTTGAGAGGGAAAAGCGTTTACTTGTTTGTAGGTTTATTTAGTTCTTCGAACTGAGGAAACTCTTTTATTTCATATGTAGATCATACTTTGTGACAGAGTCTTATTTAAAGAGCACTGAATATATTGATCCTAATAGACCTATTGCTTGTTCCTATGGTTCCTTACCGACTCATATTTATAACAAGGTAAATACTATTTTCGTCAATTTAGCTATCACAGCTAAATTTTCTATGTACTACTTACATTTCACTAGGGTTTGTGTTTCATCTTTTATATCTTAGTTTATTTACATTCTATGTTTATTTTATTAAAAATATTAACATAACCTATGTTTTCTACTTGCAAGTTATAAACTTGGCTTAAAAACCATACCTTTGATTTTTATAAAGGTTAATTATTAACATGGCATATTTTATATGACATGTTTACTAACCATTAAGCTTAGGGAAAAAACATTGTATTAAGGACTTAAGCCTATGGTTTACATGTTACCTATATTACTTATGCCTTGTGGCTTTGACTTTGGATTAGCGCATACCATGTAAGGACTATGAATTTAAATAGAAAGTCGTAATGTTTTAAGACCTATGCTAAGTATTGGGGTGGAAAATATACCATATGGTTGAACCATATACATTGGGGTTTTAAGATTTGCATGGGAATGGAGACTAATGTTACTATGACGATACAAAAACTATGGCCAAGTGGGTTTTGGCCTTGATAATGGATAGTGGTTGTTGCCATTAATGCGCCTTGGTTTTCATGGAAGCACAAGCTTGGGGCTTGGCTAACAATGGACTTGTCATTTCTCTTCGTTTTTGGGGGTTTGGTCTTGGATTTGCACAGGGGAAAACATGGAGGCGACTACTGGTTTTTATAAAGGTATGCTTCGTTGGTCTTGTGATAGAATTTGAAGTTTATATTTTTTCTTGTAAACAATCCATACTTCTCATCTTGGTTTATCTTGAGTGTTTTGCAGGTTCCAAGGGTTGGTGAAGAGCAGTGTGGCTCAAGCTCTGTCATTTGGTTTGAAGGTGGTGCCAAGGTGTATGGTAAGCCTTTCCAAGCAAGCATACGCTTGTTGTCTCTTTTCCTGTCTGCATTTTGTTTTCATCGTTTGTCTTGGGGCTTCTCTGTGGGGTTTTGATGAGCCTTCGGGCCTATGTAGGAAGACTTGGGTTTTTATCTAATTTAAGGTCTTTAGGCCATGGATGTGAATCATGGTGCCCTTCAGGCTCTGTGTGTGACTTATGTTATTGAACTTGTATTTTGGATTGGGAATTTTATGCCTGGGTAGCACCATTCCTTGCAATGGTGCCAAAGCCCATGGAGTGACTGTGTAAAAATTGAAATGGCATTACTATGTAAATATATACTGTGTTTATGAAATGGAAATGGTATTTTTATCTACTGTGTATGTGTTGAATTTATACTGTGCCATTTGGTTTCTCTGTGGGTTAAATATGGCATTTGCCTTCGTTAATGGGATGTGTATAAATGGTTTATTTAGATATTGACTATAATATTTGACGTTGTTGGGTAAATACCATACTGTGTGTGGAGCTATCCTTTACCATAGTTGTTGTGATAGCTTAAGATGGTTTTATTACTATTAATACTTCATTGATTAGTATGTAAGGTAAATTGGGACAGAGCCATGGGTACAAACCCACAATGGCCTTTGTCACTGTAGGGGAAAACGTTGAAAATGCTCATTGGTTTTTTATATATATACTGTGTATTTTATTTTGTAAGTTGTAGCTTAGGTGAATGTTGCGCATAGATTAAGGGGTTGTTTAATTTACTATTATCATTTTCTTAATAGTGTAATGTTAACTGTGGAAGAACCTGGGTATAACCCAAAATGGCTTCGTCGTTGTATGTTGAGTTTAAAAAGGGACAATGTAATAATTATTTTGGCCAAGGCCGTGCTTACAGCATAGGGATAGATGCGTAAGCCTCAAGACTTAGTTGTAGTGTATTTGTTTTTTTATTAATATTATTGTAGTTATTATAATGAAGCTCAGATACGTTAGTATAGCGTGGACTTGGTAAAAAAAATACTCACAGGGTTCAATCCTGTTTGTGGTTGATGTAACAAGATTTCGATATGGTTTATAATTGAGAACGATTCCGATGTAATCATTTATATGGTGTTTAATTCATTATATGGGATGACCGTTGATTTATGTAATTTGGTTACTGTTTATGTATATATATGTTATCGTTGTTTTATTGAGTCCTACGACTTGGATTAGTAAACCCACAGGGATCGATACCACGACCTATGTTATACCTTACAGAGTTCTTTAATTTATTTTAAATGTTTACTTGGTTAATTTATATGTGAAAGTTTATGAGCGATATTAGATGGGACCTTTGAAAGACTTGTGCATGAGATTATGATGTTATTTATTTTAAATACTAGGGCTATGGATTTAGTGCAAGAACATAAATGTGAATCTTGGACCAAAAGAATGGTCACGATACTTCTTGTTCATTTATTTATGATGATGTTATGTAATGGAATGATTTAGTAGTTAGCAGTTAATTATTTTGTAGACCTTGAAAGGTCTTTAATGGCTTATTATAGAACAATTATGGCCTGTGATTAGTTGGTTGGATTCATAATTACATTCTATAACTGTTAATGTATATTTATAGATAGCATTTGATTTGTTTACTATTGCTGACTATATATATTTATATATAATATAATAGTTCAGTTTGTAGATCAAAACTTGGTTTATCTAGGTTGTAACTTATGGCATAAATGTATTTAGAACCTACTTCTAAGATTAATCTATTTAAATATAAACATGCCTCTACTAACAAATGGAATATGTTAGTAGAGTTAGCAAGGCTAAAAGAACAACTATATAGTATCCTAAAGAAAAACCTAGTTTACAATAAACCTAGTTTAATTAATGGAGATAAATACAGAAAAAAATTCAATTGAACAAACCCTGGCGAATATAGCATGATATATCATTTGCATCCTAGGGTTATACTTTAAGAAATTTAAACCCTAGAATATATAGACAGAACAACCATTTATAGGGTTAGAAAATACAATATGAATATGTACCTAAAGAAACCAACATATATGCTAGAAATGAATTAGACATACTAGGATTTCATACCTTAAATTTTCTAAAGCTCCTTTAATCGTTGAACCTGCACACTTTAAATAACCAACATTAACAATTCAAGGAAAGATCTGATCTCTGTTTTGATGACCAAATCACTTGGGAGCTACCATGTTGCACCCAACCATGAGCCCGAACTGTTCCTGGTTTTAATCCGGATCCCCCCGAGATAGACTCCAACATGAAAGTAGCTTAGGGCTCCTAAGGTAGGGTTTCCTATATGGTATATCAGATCTAGATTAGTTCTCATTTTTCCTTCCAGGAAAATGTTCTCCAAGAATTACTTGAGAGCAAACAGGCAAACAATTCCTCCTCTAATGATATATCAGAACCCCAAGCCTTTCCTTGGATTGAGTCTTTATAGATAGACTTTTCAGTCAAAAGGGACCATTAAATCAAGAAACCTTGGTTTCTTGAATTAACCCTTTTCAATTACCTGGGGTAATTATTAATATTTTAACTTAGGAACTTTCAACTAGTTCTTAATAAATAATAATGGATGGAGATTTTGTTTCTTTCATTCATTAATATTATAAATATATTTAATTCTTTATACATACCATGTATAAAATACATAATAATATAACACTTGTTAACATTTGTCTTTGGGCATCATATACCATGATCCATAGACTTAATGATACTTCTTCATTAAGG
Source organism: Pseudotsuga menziesii (assembly GCA_001517045.1). NCBI lineage: Eukaryota > Viridiplantae > Streptophyta > Pinopsida > Pinales > Pinaceae > Pseudotsuga > Pseudotsuga menziesii. The sequence continues at coordinate 331,562 of LPNX010620161.1, read as the reverse complement.
TTAAGTAGGTAGATGGTTTAGGTCTATTAGGCTAGGCAACTCTAAACATCCTTGCATGTTGGATTTTCCTCATATAACGTGGTAGTTCTTTAGTACTTGATGAGACTACAGAAATTCAAAATTTCATTTAATCACTTATAAATAAGTATGATGAGATCAATATTTTCCTTGATTCGTTTTCACTCGAAAGTTATTAAATTATTTCCAATAACCCCTTGCACTTACTAGAGCCCATTCTCAACACTTTAACATGGAGTTACAGCCTAGTGCAATTCCAAAGCTCTTATCTCAACACTAATTCTAGGATGTACTTGTATGATACACCTAGGGATACAATGGGCAAGGATCTAATTCTCTAGAGCTTATGCTCAACATCAACATGGAAGGCTCCAGGGCTTATGCCCAACACTTCCAATTATATTTTCATGTGTTCCAGAGCTTCTCGCTCAACATAAAGGTAAGTAATCATGTGCTCTATAGCTCCTCGCTCAACACAAATCATCAATGCTCATGTGCTCTCGAGATCCTCGCTCAACACAAATCATCAATCACCCAGGTGCTCTAGAGTGCCTTGCTCAACACAAATCAGAAATCACTCGTGTGCTCCAGCTCTTCCCACTCAACACAAATCATCAATCACTCGTGTGCTCCAGAGCTTCCCGCTCAACACAAAACATCTTATCAATCATGTGCTTCAGGGTCCATGCCCAACACAAACAAGAATATATATATCATTAATAATTGTCTTACGCCCAATATATAAAACAAATCATCAAGTTCATATGCAGTGGGGTCTTCAACCCAATATATATAAAAATAAAACATCAAGATAATCATCATAATCAATAGGCACATGCCTATAAGTGTTACGTACAAAATTCGGGATATTACATTGGGTGTGATGAAAACCTGAAATGTGCAGGCTATTTGACCTTACAGTGACTTTATTGTTTTGATTTGTAGGTTTTAAAGGCTCACTGCATTCACTACAACAGTTTGATATGGATTCTTCCATATATCTTTTGACTCTGTTAAATTTCCATCAATGGAAACGAGACATGGAGATCTAGCTATGTGCAAGAGGACTCTACCAGGTCACTATGGACACAGAAGAAGAGCCTACTCATGTTATAGACAAGGCTATATTTTTTAATAAGAAAGATGAAGCATTGATTTTATTATGTCTCTCTATCTCCAATGATCTTCTATTACACCTCTCAGGATTGAAGACTCTGAAAGATATTTGGGACCAACTTGCCTCCTTGTATGGAAAACAGGATGACTTGAGGGTTTATCAGCTTGAAAACAAGTTGATGTCTCTTCAACAAGGCAATTTTGAGATCCTTAATGATTTTTTCACAAAATTCAAGCATATAGTCCTTCTATTGAAGAAGTATGAGGTGAAGAAGGAGGATGATCATCTCATCCTCGCCATTCTCTCAAAACATGGAGCTGACTATTCGGCGCTTGTTTCTACATTTTGTGCGGGGGATCTCACAACCCCTGGATGGAAGATGCCTTCACTCAATGCCTTCACTCAATGCCTTCATTGAGTCCCTAACAAGCAAGTATGATAAGCTTGTCTAGATGGGGATCATCAGATCCTCCCATGCTCAAGCGCTCTTTGCTTTGGGAACCAAGGATTTGAAGGGGAAAGGAAAGCAGCAGAAGAACCCCAAAACCAAATTCGAAGCTCCTAAGCCTAAAGTTCAAAACTAGAAGCAAGAAGATCCTTTTGGCTTGAAGAAGAACAAAAACAAAGGCCACCATGGGAAGGAAAAAGTCAAGTGTTCATACTGTGGGAAGGGCTTCCACCCTGAACATGCCTACATGAAAAATAATCTTGATGAAGCTACTTCACTCCTTGAGAGAAATAACATAAATCTTTCGAAAATATCTCAGAGGAAAGAAAATCAAAAGCGGGAATACCAGCATGAAAGAGGCCATGCCTCCATGGAAAGCACTTCGAAGTCCATGGATCTACTCATAGATTCTGGAGATTCAAGCCACATGATGGACAATAAAAAATATTTCTCTTCTCTTAACACCAGCAAGAGAATTCCCATCCACATGGGAGATGACTCTACCATCATATCAAAAGGACAAGGTACAATAAATCTTGAGCACAGTTATTTTTCCAATGTTATGTATGTACCATATATTGCATCAAACCTCCTGAGTGTCTATCAAATGACCCATACTGGAGTTCCCAAGAGAGTATCCTTCAGCCCAAATGATGTACAAATTACTAAACTTGCATCCAGGAAACTTGTGGCAAAAGGCTCTGCAAATCATCATACAAAACCCTATGAGTTTTCCCATTTTGTGGAGGATGCAAAGCCCACAACTCTGCTGGCTCATGGAAATGAGGTTAGTAGCATTTGGAATGAGAGTTTTGGCCACCTAAACTTCAATTAGGTTCAGAAATTATAGAAAAATTCCATGTTTGAAGGCTTCCCATTCATTAAAGCTACCACAGGAATTTGCAAAGGCTGTATTTTGGGCAAGCATCCTGAGCATAATTTTGATCGGGGGAAGGCAAGCTGAGCATCAGAAATTTTGGGGCTGATTCATTCTGATATTAGTAGACCAATTCCCACCACATAATTGAATGGATCTTGGTATTTTCTCACTTTTATAGATGATTTTTCTAGATATACATGGGCCTTCTTCATCAAGAAAAAGTCAAAAGTCTGAGAAAAAATCATTGAATTAAAAGCACTGATTGAGAATGCATCTAGGAAAAATATAAAAACTTTGATATATGATAATTGTGGGGAATATATAATTAATGAGTTTCTACATATATGTTCCAAAATTGGTATTTAGATCCAACATTCAGTTCCCTACACTCCCCAACAGAACAGTGTAGCGGAGAGAAAGAATCGGTCTCTCAAGGAGATGACCACTTGTATGTTGGAAGCCAAGACGTTGGATACAAATATATGGGTTGAGGCCATGAATGCTGCTGTATACATTCATAATAGAGTGCCTCACTCATCCATGAAATGGAATACCCCTTTTGAATCTTACTTTGGACACAAGCTGGATGTGTCGAATCTCAGGGTGTTTGGGTCCACTGCATGGGCCCGAATTCCGCATGATAAGAGGAAATATTTGAAACCGCAAAGTGTCGAATGTTTTTTTATTGGATATCCTAATGAATCTAAAGGTTTCAAGCTTCTGGATATTAGAACAAAACAAATCATCATGGAAAGAAGTGTTCGGTTCGATGAGCCTCTTCAAGATGTAGAACTAGTAAAGGAGAAAACTGTTGAATTTCCTTCCTATTCTACTAAATATCTAGATGATGAAATTGGGGGTGATGACCCTGATTTGGAACCTATTTTGGAACCTATGATATCTATTAAACAGACAGGATCTGAATATATGTCCTACCAACACAAAAGAAAAAATTCTAAATAGTCTGAAATCAAAATTAGTTCATCCTCTGAGATTTATGGTGATCCACAAAGGAATAATTATCAGTATACTAGTGATAGTAGCGAAGATAATTATCATTCAAGAAAAAGAAAATTTAAGCCATATGAAGAAATTTTAGGAGAATTTAAGAAAATAAAACCACCAACTTTCAATGGTGAATTTGAGAAAGGATAAGAGGCTAAATCATAGATTTATGGGATGAAGAAGTATTTTCAAATCTACAATTACTCTAACTAGCTAAAAGCCAGAATGGCCATTTACAACCTAACTGGGAAGGCAGATATGTGGTGGCAAGACCTAAAACAAGTAAAAGGTACTAGGGAAAAGAACATTAACTGGAGTACCTTTAATAAATATTTTAAAAAGAAGTTCTTGTCAGAATAATACTATGAAGAGAGAGCTAAGGCATTTTATGAACTAAAGCTGGGAACAATGAACATGAAAGAATTAAACAATAAAATTTTAAGTCTGTTACGATACATTCCTTACATTGTGGATGAGAATCCTAAGGTACAACGGTTTCTAAGCTGTTTACCTTTTCCTATAAAAGAGAGAATTGAATATGATAATCCAAAAGCCTTAGAGGAGGCTATGCGAAAGGAAAATTTTTGCTATGAGCAGAACCACAAAAGGGAAAGTATGTCAAACTGGAAGGCTAAAAGATCTAATAATTTTGAACAAAAGAAGAAAATTTTTGTACCTAACCGTAGTTTTAGGAATAATAACACATGTAATTTTCCTAATAAAAATTTCCAAGGGAATAAAGGTAATTCATAGTTAAACCCAAATGGCCCTAGAAATAAAGAACCTGCTAATAATCACAGTAATTATACTAAAAATAATGAACGTAAAGAACGAGTAAAATGTTGGGAATGTAATGGTCCTCATTATGCATCACTTTTCCCTAACCGAAAGAATATTGTCAGCAACATACATACAATGTAGGAGGAGATGACTGTTGGTTATTTAGCAAGGACAATATGCCCAGGATCAACGCGGCACTAGAAAATAGGAAGGAATATTATCAAACAACCATGGTGGAAGTAGAAGGTAAGCTGAATCAAACACCTATATATATCTTAGTTGAACCAAGGTCTAGATTAAGTTATATTTCTCCTGATTTAGTAGAAAAATATAAATTATTTGTAGAAAAATTTGCAAAGTCATGGTTAGTTTAGCTAGCTACTGGCGCAAAAAGAAAAGTGATTAGTTTTGTAAAAGATTGTACTGTAAACATGGATCAGTTTGAAACCTCTATGAAGATTAATGTACTTCCTTTAGGTTCTTATGATATGTTAATTGGTATGGACTGGTTAGAACAACATAGAGTAGTTCTGAACTGTTTCAATAAAACGTTTACTTATGTAAATAATGAAGGAGAAATAGTAAACGTAATAGGAATCCCTAGTAAAACAACTATTAGAGAGATCTGTGCTTTGCAATTAATGAGAGCTCTTTGAAAGGGTTGTAAATCCTTTGATGTAACTGTAATTAAAAAATAACATACTAATAACGAAGATAAACTAAAACTAGAAGATATTCCAATCCTGAGGGGGTATTCGGATGTATTTCTAGAAGAAGTCCTCAGACTGCCTCCGAAGAGGGAGTTAGGATTCACTACTAAGTTGGTACCTGGTGCAGTGCCCAGCTCAAAGGCCCCTTATCCGATGAATATATTAGAATTAAATGAGTTAAAATGACAGTTAAAAGAACTTATTGATAAGAAGTATATTAGACCCGGTGTGTCTCCTTGGGGAGCACCTGTTATTTTCAATAAAAATAAGGACAATAATCTACGCTTATGTATAAATTACTGTCAAATTAATAAAATGACCATTCAAAAGAGATATTTGTTGCCCCACATAGATGATCTATTTGATCAGCTACGTGGAGCCACTATATTTTTGAAGATTGATTTACAATCTAGTTATCAACAGGTCCGAATCAAAGATGAAGACATCTTTAAAACAACTTTTAGGCCAAGATATGGTCACTATGAGTTTGTTGTTATGCCATTTGGGCTTACTAATGCCCCAACTATCTTCATGTTCTTAATGAATAATGTGTTGCACAAATACCTTGATAAATTCGTGGTAGTATTCATTGACGACATTCTAATTTATTCTAACTCTAAAGAAGAACACGAGGAGCACTTAAAAATTGTTTTATAGGAATTGCGAGAACATCATCTTTATGCAAAATTTAGTAAGTGTGATTTATTTATGGATAAAATGCAGTACTTGGGCCATGTAGTAACTAAAGAAGGGATCTTAGTTGATCCAGGAAAGATAAAAGCAATTGAAGAATGGCCAGTCCCAAAGGACGTAACTGATGTATGGTCATTCATTGGAATTATTGGCTATTATCAAAGATTCATTGAAGGGTTTTCAAGAATTGAAAATCCCATAACTTCTTTACAGAAGAAAGGGAAGAAATTCGAGTGGAGTCAAAAGTGTGAAGAAAGTTTAAAAAATTAAAAACATTACTAACTACTGCACCAATCTTAAGAATTGTTGATCCTAATAAAGATTTTATAGTATGCACTGGTGCATGCAATGATGTTCTAGGTGGAGTTTTAACTCAAGAAGGACACGTAATTGCATATGAGTATAGGAAGCTTAAGATTCATGAGAAAAAACTACGCAACCTACGATTTAGAGTTGGCTTCGTTCATACATGCTTTGAAGATGTGGCACCATCATTTAATTGAAAGAACGTTTATATTAATGACAAATAATAAAGGATTAAAATATTTATTGGATCAACCTAACTTAATGGCAAGGAAAGCTAGGTGGCTAGATTTCCTTAGTGAGTATGATTTTGAAATCCAACATATTAAGGGAAACTAAAATAAGGTTGCTGATTCTCTATGAAGAAATGCAAAACTAAATTTTGTGGCAGAAATCAACACTTATAAAATAGATTGAGAAGAACAGCTAGAGGAAGGAGTGAGATTGGATGAAAACTATCAGAAACTACAAGCAAAAGCAACAGAAAATTTAACTGAAAGTTTAAGTATAGGGTATAGTGTAAACGAAAAATGATTATTACTATATAAAGATAGGTTGTATACACCTAATGTATCCAAGATTAAGTTACTAATTTTAAACAAAATTCGTAAAACTCCTTACTAAGGACATCCTCGTTATCAGAAGACTATAACTATCTTACAGGACGATTATTTTTGGACAAACATGAAGAATGAATTTGCAGAATACATTGCCAAGTTTTTTGAATGTCAACAAGTTAATACTGAACACCAACATCCAGCCGGATTACTTAAGCAATTACCTATCCCTAGCTGAAAGTGGGAAATAGTCAGTCTTGATTTTATTACAGGTCTACCTAGAAATCAAAATCTAAAAGAATCAATAATGGTAGTCGTTGATAAAATTAGTAAAGAAGCTCATTTTATACCTGTAAAAACCACTTACAAGGCTTCCAATATTGCTGATATATTCATGAAACAAATATTTTTGTTTACATGGGATATCGAAAGTTATAATTTTAGACACAGACCCTAAGTTTACAGGCAATTTTTGGAAGTCTTTGTTTAAAGGTCTGAATACTACTTTAAATTTCAGTACCTCTTTTCATCCCCAAATGGATGGACAGACTGAAAGAGTGAATTAGGTATTGAAAGATATGCTCATAATGTATGTTAAGGAATAGCCAAGTAAATGGGAAGATTACTTACACTTGGTAGAGTTTTCTTACAACAATCACTACCAAGCTTCAACAAGATACAATCCATTTGAAATTTTTTATGAAAGAAAGTGCAATACCCCCATCCCATGGAGTAACCTAGTTGACAGGTTATTATTAGGACCTGAACTACTAAAAGAGATGGAGTTAATTTTAAAATAGGTGCAAGGTAAATTGAAAGTTGCTCAAGACACACAAAAGAATCAAGCAGATCTTAAATGAACTCAAAAAGAGTTCTAGGTGGGTGAACATTTCTTTATAAAGGTAAGGCCTAAAATATATCCTTTAGGCTAGGAATTTGTGCTAAGTTGGCACCCCAATATTGCGGACCTTTTGAGATACTGCCTAGAATAGGACATGTGGCATATCAATTGGCTTTGCCGCCAAATTTGAAGGTTCATAATTTTTTTCATATTTCTGTGTTAAATAAATATGTACATGATGCAACTCATGTTATAAACTGGAATGATGTGCAGGTGGAACCCTGTTGGAGACATTTACCACCTTACACACTCATTTTGGTCAATTTGGCCTAGTTAAACCACTATCCTAAGCATTATTGACTTAATTAACATTAGAGGAGCACTAGATGACATCATCTAGATCACATCCACGCCAACCTTCAGTCAAAGAGGCTAACTTAGCCTTCTCCTACATTCGGGGAGGCTAACTAGAGCACTCCGAGGGTGATTTGAGTGTCATTAATGCACCATATTGCTAACTGATGGTTAAAATCAGTTAAATAGGGTAGTGAAAGATCCTTCCTTCATTAAATTGATTATTTAATGATTATTTAATGAACTAGAGTCAACAGGAGCACCTCCAACCACTTTTGATGTTCAGTTACACTTCAATTAACCTCATCGGGCACTACTACATTTCGATCCAAAATCCGACGGAAAACTCCGACGGCGCGTGGATTTCTCCTTTTAAACTTACCAAAAATCACAAGGATACTTTTTTTTTTTGCAAATGTGGCCACAAGCGTCGGTTAAGCGACGGCTATTTGATTTTTGAATGTTCAAAGTGACGGCTATTTGATTTGTGAATGTTCAAAGTTCGTGTTGATGGGTGAATGTTCAAAGTTCGTAAGCGTCACTTAAGCGACGGAGGAACCGTCGATTAAGCGACGACACGCTATTTATCACATGATGAAATTATGTTATGCCTCACCCCGCCACAAAAAAAAAAAACAAATTACAACCCCGCCACAAACAAACCTCGCGACAGCACCAGTGAAAGAAAGAGAGGAGAGGGGTCACAGTGGATAGATAATTTACATTATCAAGCGCAGTTTACCCACCCAGTTGCAAAGCGAGTAGTTTCACCAGCAGCAAAGACAAAGGTGGGGGGGGGTATATACAGCATGCCCGACATTCCTTTCACCCCCGGCAGATATTTTATTTCCAAAAGTAAAGGGAGTAGCATCACCAATCAATCAATCAGTATCAAGCTTTATCGAGGTGGTCCATACAACTTCAGGCACAGAGAAAGTTTACCTCGTGTTTAAAGCAGCTTACCTTCGCCCAGATCCAGAAGTAGCGGTTGAGGTTTATCCAGTTCCAGATGCATTTGGGAATCGAGCAGCAATCTCAGTTGCTCGTGATGAAGCCTTTGCTCCCTTTGGTGCCTCTGATGGCACCCAGGGGACTATTAGACAGTGGATAGATGGCACATAAGAGATGGGTCGCAGTGGATAGATGGAAAGAAACCTTTAACCCATTACATATGTAGAGGAGGGGCCGAAGAGAAGAGGGTCGAAGAGGATAGGGTCGTAAGGGATAGAGCTCGTAGAGGAGAGGGCGGTAGAGGAGGGCCCAAAGAGGAGAGGGCCACATGGGATAGAACTCATAGAGAAGAGGGCCACAGAGGTCATGTAGAGGAGGCTTTGTAGAGGCATACGAGGATTTGAAGAGGTCACGTAGATGGAGGTTTGCATAGGTAGAGGAGGGTTTACAGAGGTCACACAGAGGAGGGTTTACAGAGGTAGAGGAGGGTTTGCAGAGGTCATGCTAAGGCCGATAGAATGCCCCAAATCAGTGAGTAATCTATGTTTGCTTAAATAATTTTCATTTGGAATTATAAAAAACAAGTTCTCTATGCAGAAGAAATATTTATTTAGCATGTATTATACTGGTATGGAAAAGGTGAAAAGACTATGTTCATAATATAGTTTAAAATTTGAACTTCTCTTCCCCTGAATTTCCCTCTCACTCTCTATGTGAGATGAGGGTCACTGCTGCTGCATTGCATTGTAGTTGCGTCCTTTCCCACATTTAATCTTCCAGCTGTTGATTTTCTTATATTTTGATAGCCAAAGTATTCAAATAAGCACAAAATAGGAAGTAAGAGCATTGGGATAACTAGACACATTTCCATATCAAGCCCTCTTTTGTCGAAGGAAAGTTCAACCAAACCAGTAGCTGAATTGGTCAAATTGAATCCAATGAGTGAGTATGCCGCCAGGTCTGGACGATTAATTGATTCTAACCATGAAGGGCATAGCAGCTGGTATGTAGAACACTGGTTAGAAGGGTTTTGGCAACAGATTTTCTTATGTTAGTACTATATTGGGAGTTTCTTTAGACCTTCTTCACAGGGGCATTATTCAGATTCCAATATTAAAGGCAGCTTTCTAAATACGCCAGTGTAGATATGGAGTTTACAAGTGTTGGTGTCCCTGTTAAAATTTTCATTGGATCATCTAACCTCCCCAAATTTATCTGAATTAGATCATCTAACTTCTTGCTCCTGTTTATTGATCACATAAACATCAAAATCTTTGCCACATGAACATAGAAAGAATATTTTGATGTTTCTTCTTGCTATGCATTGGGGAAGAAAATCATTTCAAGAAAATATATGCATTAGCAAGCCTATGGCTAGGATTGGCGAAGACATAGCCAGAAGAATTTGTTGTTTCAAAGAAATAAGTGCATTAGCCACATAAACATGAAAATCCAATGCAGTTCCTTGTATGTGATAATGAATCTCCTTGCCCTCATCAAGAGCTCCTATGCCATAACATGCCTTGAGAACAAAAGGAAACATAAATTTGTCTGGTTCCCCTGTTTGTATATCATCTAATCATGGCATTCCATAAGTATACATTTTGTTCATGTGCATTATGAAACGCTTGGCGTGCATCCTCCACATTGTTGCAAATGGCATAACTGTTCACCAATCTGGTGGCTAGACATGTGTCAAATCCTTTTATGAGATGTAGGTGTGCATTTCCTTGAGAGATTTGATGTTAGTACATGGCTTCAATAGGGAAGCGTAAATGTTTGAGTCTAGTGATGAGATTTGATGTTAGCACTCTTTTGGCTCCTTTTAGGAGATCTTCCCCTTGCAGATCTATTACCTGTTTAGAGACTTCTTTATTCAAATCATCTCTCTGACTCTCCAAATCCTCAATGAGGTCATCCTTCTCACCTATTTCTTCCTCAAGTAATTTTATTCTGCTGTCCCTCTTATTAGTCTGCTCAGATAGAACATCTTCCTCCATGGCTTCCTCTGTATGTTTTACTGAGGTCTGCAAGTCTTGCTATTTTGTATCTTGCTTTGTTTCCCCTTTGGGCTGAGTGGTATCCTGAGCTAATGGAGATAATAATTTGGTAAGTTAGATCTTCAAGTGAACAACCCAATTGGACAAAAAGAGCCTCAGCAAAGAAATTCAAAGTATTTCAAGTTTTGGGTAAGAATACAAGTTTCATCAGGTCTACCAGATGCTAAAAAGGAGGAGCATTATCAGGCTAGTGGTCTCCAAGATTAGCACAAAAAAATATATTGCTATATTTTTCTATACTACTAATTCTAAGAAACAATGATTGGTTTCTAAGAAATACAATATATTAGGTTTGCAATCATCTCAAAATTTAGACAATCATAGCTGAAAGCCCTTGAACCTAACATATGATTTGTGATATTCACAACTCACACAAGAGCATCTTGCAAGAATCCAATACTGCTGTGATTGCTTTAGACTTGAAGTTCTATAATCTGATTAAACTTTAATAATTAAAGAGATTACAGTTTTTTGTGACTCACTTGCTTCTCAGAAGCTGGTAGAGATTGACTTGTAGGAGAGGAGATCAAGGCACTGTTTGTCTTGCCAACAGCTTGAATCATAAATTTAAAAGGTGAAAGGCATTTCTTTTCATGCCTTCTTTTACAAGAGCATAAATTGCTGAACTGCAAAATAAAGGAAACAGCTTCGTTAGAGACTAAACATGCAATTCTTCCAGAATTACCACCAATATATCCATATATCCAATTTCATCCTGAATTAAATCACTTAAAGATCTCTTCACCAATATGACCAACTCCTTGGACCTGAAATGTTTCATAATGTTGAGAACAAGTTACAATAGAGATAAGGTCCTACCCCAATACTAGAATGTCGGTACTTTAGAGGATTTAGGCCCATTAAAAGACCTTTTGAACATTAATACATACCTTGCTCAGAAAACAAGGCTCCCTCACTTTAGGATATTTTGGCTCATGGACAAGACAAGTCACAGCACTGTCAAAAAATATAGCAATACTAGGGAATCACATTAGAATATCTAATTAACAATTATGAAGCTCCATGAAATATAGAAACTTAGATTATGAATCATGAAGACAAGTGAAAATGTAAAAAAATTGCCATATACCATACAAGAAATCGGATATTGCCCCGAACAATCCTTGAAAATTTTGTAAAGATATAATATTTGGTTTTATTAATCCCAACTTGCCTAAAGGAAACCAGAATAAATGAATACAATATTTAGAACTGTCCCAAAAGAATCCTTTTCCTTTCATACGGTTCAGGAAGCTTCTAAAGACAAAGCTATAAGAACCATTTTTTAAAAGTTTTAACCCAAGCTTTTACTGAAAGAAAATGCTTATGTGAATTCCTCAAAGAGTGTAAGACAACTATATCTCACACTAAAAAGAAGCCATTACATTCAGATATGATAAAACAATGATTGCTTCTATCATAGAATACTATGGCCTATTTCCCTACATTGCAGGTTCAGAAATTTTAAATCGTCCTGGATTATGTGAATTAGATCCGACCTTCTAGAGTTTTTAATATGTTGTTTACTAAGGTACTATGCATATGCATTGCATTGAATATTCACATGCCAATATTTACAATTGATAGGTAACTACAGTTATGTTGGGTTAACTTGTAGGAGAAGATTGTGGTTTCCTCAGGATTTATGCCATTATATTATCACTTAAAGCTGCATGAACCAATAAACATCCACGTAACGTTCATTTATATAAATAATGGCTTTTGATTTGGAAGAGCCATTATTGCAATGCTTCCTCTTTAAGTTAACTATAAGTGCTCTGTGTATTTTTATTTAGCAATCACTACTAGGTTTGTGGCCCACCCCTTCTGGATCAAGGCCATCTTCAGACTAGTAGAGTTACTGCATTGTCTCCAGAGTTCTGCTAACTCAATTGCTGATAAGGACCTGTTATACCACCAGTTGTATGGGGTGCTATACCCTCATATTTTGTAGAGCAGAGCAGATTTGGATCAGGCTTGTTGAGCAGGGCAGTGTTGCAGAGCAGTGTTGCAGAGCAGTGATGCCTATGATATTTCTGAGCTTGGGTATTGGTTTCCACTATGTATATTGCCACCTTATGTTGGGTCCTTGTTGTTTCATTTTTACATCAGATGCATGCCTAGAGGATTATTTTATGGATTATATGGTATGTATTTACTGATTGACTAGATGTTGTAAATGTTACTTTACACTTGTAATCTTTTGATGAGCATGGTGAGTAGGATTTCCGCAAAGCATGGAATTTAGAAGTAGTCTCTGTTTTATCTACATACCATTATTTGGTAGGACATCTTGGGTATTGCATGGATCACACCCTATCTCCTGGTTCCATCTTTTAAGCCTTACCATCCTCCATTCATTTCACTCATGTTGTTGTACAAACCCATTGATCTGGAATTGGCAGAGTGACTCATGGACCTTCCCCTCTGTGAAATGTTTATTACGATGTCCTCAATGTTATCCCCCATGTCTCAGCTCTAATGTGTGCCACAAAGTTCTCCAAAATCCTTATGCCATTTTACTTGTAAACCCTATGGATTGGATCTGACTGCCTAGGAGAATTATCTTTCGAAGTCTTATGCTTCTCTGGTCAATTACCACTAATGTTTGGCTTTGAACCTAGGATTACTGCCAGAGTTCTGTATTGTCAATAATAGATATAGACTCAATAACCCTAGATTAAGGCGCTAGTCCTGTTGAATGCCACCCTATGTCCATAAAAAATTCCCCTAAGAACATTCTGCCATCTAATTTGAGTTACAGATCTGGAATTTTCTCATATCACCAATGTCAAAAGTCAGTTTCCCTGGACATAAATGAAAAGGAAAGCATCATCAAAAGATCCAGACAACAGCTCAAAGTAATTTAGAGTTAATAAGTGGATATGATGGCTAATTTTATTAATATAGTTTTTACATATTAGAAAAATGCCGATTCTGTGGGAGGATATTGTGTCTCTACTTAGAAAATATCAGAGGAAACCAAGAATAAAAAGATTTCGAGATTGGACAGGCATCCCAGAATGCATTTTGTAAACTTGTTTTTATGTAAAGACAATATAACTATTTGTAATAAACTAAAATTAGTTTGTAAGCGTCTTTTGCAAGCATATTTAAAGATACACAGATTTACTGTTTATAAAGGGAAGAAGTATTTTGAAAAACATGGTTAGAGCATTTAAAGTATAAGATATTTACTGGAATGAAGATTTATTTCATCTCCCCTCTCCCCAGAAAACTATCTATAGAAGCAAGACCCTCTTTAGGGAGAATTGCATGGTGCATACATTCCCAGAGGAACTATTGGTGGAAGTGCATGACTGGAAGTTATATGCATGGCGGAGAAAGGAAATAACTCCAAGGTTCTCTTTGACTTGAGCTATGGATTAAAAAGGTGGAAGTCTGCTGCCTTTCACTCCTTGATCAAACACTAAGACCGAGGCCAAAAAAAAGCACAATCAAGGCTGCCATTTGCTTTTTTCTGTATTTGTTACATACCATAGCATGCTTTTTGTAATTCTAATAAATTGCATGCTTAAAAATTACAATAACAAGTCTTGTTGATATAGTTGGTATTGAACATCGACTCATTTTTGTGCTGGAATTGAATATTGAGCAGGAAAAACTATTCCAAAAGATGGTGAGACACAATGTTGGATGCTTTCTGCTGGTGCTGAGTATGTCTTATGTAAGGTGAGAAAACAACATGCTCAAGTTCAAAACTGTCATACAATGTTGATATGGCTTACAAGTTACAGCACATCTTATTCCTATCTTCAGTTGTAGCTTATGTAAGACTGTAAGGTATAGTTACAGGAAACGTTGAAAAGAAGAAATCCCAAACATTTTAGTCTTCTCATCAAGATGCAAAATACAGGGGTTTCTCCCATAAACCTTGAAAAAATTCCACGGCAGTCTCCAAGCCAATATAACGATGGTTGTTCGTATAGAAATTTAGCAGTATTAATTATTAAAATGGTAAAGGTAGTAATAGTTTCTAAAGGTGTTCTTTCCTGGAAATCTTCTGGAACATTGTGGCTACACTATGGTGGCCAAATAAAGTCTTTTAAATCATATGGCTTTCTCAAGCTATATCAGAGGGACATCTACTACTTGTTTCTTTATATTGCAACTATAATATGTCAATCAATAGAAGAATTTACATACAAAGAGACATTGCAATTGTCATCAAATCTTCTCTTTTCATATTCTCATCCACAAATCCACTAGGAAGAAGCACCTCTTTGGAAATATCACTACTCAAAACTACCTAGTCGGAATATGACCATGAATAATTCAATAGCAGCATAGAGTGGTTGGCTTAAGAAATGAATGCTATGTACCAATTGCCTGTTAGTTCAAATATAGATTAGATGTATTTCTAGTTATCAGGTTATCTATCCAATGCAGGAGCACTAGCTAGACCTCAATGTCACATTGCAATAGTCAGTAAGATGGTTCTACCATCATTCACTCTAGCTGGTATAGGCCTAATTCAAGGTTCCTCAGTCTAGATT
Source organism: Pseudotsuga menziesii (assembly GCA_001517045.1). Taxonomy (NCBI): domain Eukaryota; kingdom Viridiplantae; phylum Streptophyta; class Pinopsida; order Pinales; family Pinaceae; genus Pseudotsuga; species Pseudotsuga menziesii. The sequence goes on along the minus strand of LPNX010620161.1, from coordinate 316,328 downwards.
ATACCTAACTTTCTCCTAGTTGAGGCTATATAACATCTGTTATGCATTCACTTTGATTTTCATGCCATTTCCATTGCCCTCTTCCTCTTCAATTGTTTATTCTCTAAAGCTTGTAGCTTTCTCCTTAAAAGTCAAACGTCCTCTTCCTTGATGCCTTGATGTATCTTGAACACGTTTTCAGAATTTACTCTCTTGTTGTGGCTTACTAGCTAGCACCTGTCAACCCTTTTTCTCTCAGCATGGCTAAATCTAAAACAAACTTGCAGAAAAAACAACAAAGGAGCAATTAGTGGCCTTGCCCTTCTCATAGCATCAAAAGTTCAGAACATTTAAGGAGGGAATCGTGTATGATCTTTCTTGCTTTCCAGATGGTTATATTAACTAGATGGGTTGAGACTCGAGAGTTTGAAACATAGGATGCCATATCTGCTGCATTGTTGTCTTGATCATTTCCGTGAGCTATGAGCTATGTCATATTGTTCAGGTTCGAATTCTAGTTCGACAAACTTGAAATTCGGTTCGAATTCGAATTTTTCTATGAGATTCGAAATGAGGTTCACAGTACACATTAATATTCGCAGTGCCCCGACATGCATGCTCAAAATGGATGTCAATATTTTCAGCAAAATGTGTCTGCTCTATCCAAAATGTTTCCTCTCTTGAAACTGGGATCTTTCTCAGAGACTTTCCACAGACCTGCCTGGAGCAATGATAAAATTAAAGACGGCCATGCACTATGCATTAAGAATAACCAACCCCTTTCCTTTACACTATGCTCTTTGCCATATATTTGCTAGTTGTGATAGCTCCCCTGTATGGCCAAAATGAAAAACATTTTTACTTGGAGAGACCTTTGGGACTTTGAGGCTCATTGTTGGAAGGACTGGAAGGTATTAGCTTGTCAGATTCCCTCTTTTCTTCTAACAAGACTGCTTTCAAAGACATCATTGGGTTTCTCCCCCCCTAAGGACTTGTTCAAGCTAAACATTGATATGCAGGGGCCAGGGCCCTTTCTGGAGACACTGGGTGTGGGTATTTGGCAAAAAGATTCAACAGTCTGATTTATGTTGTTTATGATTTATTTGACATGTGAGACAAACTTTTTAGGCCCGTGATGCAACAACAATGCGCTTACATATAGGATATATTTTTGTTGTAGGTAATTGATTCTAATTTATAGCAAACAAAAAAGTAAGATTACACTGAAATCTACATACAGATGTTGAAAGCGGGAGCTAGGTGTGTAGAGACATATGAGACAACTGGAAGAACACGTAATCATTGGATGAGTGAAAATGAGCAGAAAAAAATAGCAAGGATCTCTGCAAAGTGAGAATGTTAATAGGTTGGGGAAGACTCAGAAAAAAAAAATTTGATAAGTAAAAGGATAATTTATATCCCTGATACAGCAACATAGTGCAAAATCCGATGATACATGATACGGAGATGATGAATACAGAGATGATGAATCTATCTGCATCATCATATTGTATTTCATTAACTTTGAATGCATATTGTATGTTCATGCAAAATATTGGTATAAACTGGGTTGGGGTTTTACAGTTTCTTCCCAACTCTATACTAGACAACTGCTTTAGGCATAAATATAGCCATCAATGCTTAGATAAATTCAGAAAATGTAAAAAGTAGCCTTATTTTAGCTATGTTTCCCACCTTTCTCATGGACAGATTCTGAACGCTATCCACAAGTTGGCAATTGCATGGATTATTGCTATCGGTGGATATGAATATGTGAATGTTTGATTGGTTTTGTCACCTTTGATTATGCCCATTTCGTGTTTAGAAGATTTCAACAGGACAAGCAGCATATCCATGCTGAGTTCTTGGTGAACTACATTTCGATTTTGTTCACATCCATAACACACAACTAATAGTGTCCCAACTAAAACTGGAGTTAATTGTGGATCACTGAAGAAAGCAAATGGTAGGTCACATATCCAATATGATGATATCAGTTTTACTTTTCTTAATGATAAGGTCCTATGATTTAGTGAAAATGAGCATAGACCCATTTGATATTTCAACAAATGAATATGATACACCACTAGATGCATCTCTTGCTCTGAAAAATTGCTCAAATTACAGTGTGATATGCCCAGTTAGTTCACCTTTTTATTGATAAACCTGCTCATGGTGGCAGTTAGACTCGAAGGGGTCTGGATGCACTTTATTTTTTAGTCTTGCAATTTTTTACATATTCAAAAACTCGTCCCTTCCTCTTTTAGAGTCCTTCCTGAGGTCAAGGCTACCTCAGCAGTCCTTTACAGTAGGGTTGGCTCTACTGCTTATAGTCAATCTAATCGTGGCTCTCTCTCAACTATTCCTTTAGTGACCATGGTTTTGGAGACACATCAATGTTCTTCCCAGGTTGACCTGCAGATACAAAGAAATTTAGAGATCTTAGATGCCACTCTTCACTTGTCCTGCAAGGAAGGCATCAAGAATGGGGAGCAAACATCCTGCCTATCAGCTGAGAAGAAGCTTACCTCTAGTGGAAGATTTACAATGAAGCACCACTTACCAGAAAAGGAAAAGAATAAAACTGTATTAAACACAATTCAACCAGATGAGGATAAGCTAGGAATCAAACCCTCAGGCCTTGATGACTTCTAATCATAACAAACCTATCCTTTTCTAAGGTTTTAAACTTTTAATCACCCTTAATATATGCCTAGACCATCTTAACATAAAACTGGGTGTTCAAACATAATTTTTTGACTGTTGAGAATAATAATGGGATTTATTCTATGCAAGGAAGAGTATATATTCTCAGGTACCATAACATACCTGTTACCAAGCTATCCTTGCAGGATTTGGTTGCCAGGACGGTGTTGTGTTTTCAAACTTTCATCTGCAAGAATGAATTTATATGACTTTTTATCATCATTTGTGCCACAATGATATAAGGTTTATTGTTGTGAAGTGATCCAAAACCAAAAACTCAAGATACAATTATAGTATAGCGTTAATTATCTCAAGGTTCTATCTTATTATTTATGCACAGGGATGAAACCTACTTATGACAGAATTTGTCCAGGTCATAGACTGTTAACAACTTAACAGTTTACGGATAACCAATCAACAATTCAGCTAGCCTACAGAGACATTTCTACTTCACTGATAATGCCTACGAAGTTCCATATCAACACCGTCTAAAGGCTTAGGTATGCCTAGGACTGCCATCTAGGGTTTGAAAGAAAACCAGGAGCACCCATACTTACTCCTCAGGTTCTGTGTGTTGGAGAGGATGATCACTTTTCAAACACAGATAGATCAGAAATAGGTCTGAGGGTCTTGTGATCCAAAATATGTTTGTTTTTGATTGATCTGAATTGATCTGAATTGATGATATGTTTCTTTTTCTCTTATTTGTGTATCCTCATAGAACCCTCTTTTATTACCAATATGGACTGCTGAAGTGTCCCTCTACTGGAGGTGTGGTATGGTTTAATCTTTGATCAACTACCTTGCTACTTATTAATGCATTTAAAATTTCATATTCTCACTATGGAGTGATGCATACACATTATATGAACAGTCCATTCAACATTCATGAAATAATAGCAGTAGAAAATTAATTCTTTAGCAAGGATTCATTACCAAAAATGGCCATCATTGTAAAGTGAGAATACAGTGAGATTTATCAGCAGTAACAAAACATAATCAGACTTTTAATTAACCCCCAAACCTGGTCATTTCCTGAACGTAGCAAATTAATGGCTGTGCTGAACACTTAACTGACTGAGTTTGTAGGGCATAACTTCTTATATAAATTATTTTTCGATCAACTTTTACTCTAAACAGAGCATCTAGATGTCATGTATGCAATGTAGACAACGAGATTCGTGCACTCCATATACAAGTCATTTGTTTATTAGCAATATACTTATTAAGACAGTGATAACGAGTAAATCACTTGTGAAGCGTTTTTAGTCCCCAACAAAATAACAAACCAACTTTACATGATTCTGGCCCCTGACCATGTAGGTTTGCAGGTAACTGACCATTGAGGAGAATCAAACTATATAGATGTTAGAATTCAGTAAACAATGGCAATGTTCAGTAATGCCATTTATCTGAAAGCATACACCATGACAGCCACCCATCATATTGTAATAGAGAAATAGGATCGTAGGCATAGAAAATCCCAAGAATATAAAGTGATATTACCTGGCCTGCACTGCCTGAACAAAATCTGCTTCCAAATTGCAGAGACTGTGTATATCTTTTTAAGCCAATCCTTAATAAACTTGCTGCTTTACATGTTTTGCATTGCCAGAAGCATGTTGTGGTCCTTTTGGGCAGCTTCTTGCTTGTGAAAGAATGCAGTGTTTCGGTCACCTTCTTGTAGCCAGATCACCCTACTTTTCATATGCCTATGAGCCCCTTCCCAAAGCCAAATGTGTGCTTTGTTCCTTTTCCAATGCAGAGATTTTCTGTTTCTCGTCTAGAGTAGGATTGGTGCAACAGGCCTTTCATGCAAGTTGAAGAGCTGTTGTTCTGTTGGTTGTAGCTTAGCCTCTGAGTCCTTGAGATTCTCCTGGCTTCATGTTTTTGAAATTCTCTTAATAGTGAGCAAGTTCTTTTGGAGTTATTTCAATGGTTAACATGACATAAGATATATCATGTAAAAATCTACTCGTGCAATTGTTGATAGTGAAATGAAGAATCAAATCAAAGATGACATATCCATGATTCAGAGCAGTGATAAATATGAGGTTAGTACCTTTCGGAATAATTTCTTTCTGTGAGTCTATACTGCTTTCAGTGTTCCCTAAATATGTTTATGTACCTGTGTTCAGGACATGAAGATACCCTCTCCAGAAGTTCGACAAGGATCAAGTGAAGTTGGCATTGAAGACAGTTTGGTGGACTTGAAGGATGATGATAGCTTGACAAAGTTGACAGTGGCAGAACTGTGTGCAATGATGAGGTAAATATCTGGTTCCAACAGAATTGTTTCTTTCTAAGGCTCCCTCTAGGGATTGCCCATTTATGTCTTGTGATCTACTAGACATCTTTTGTGAGTATAGGTGCACTGTTGCTACTGTAGTACACTCGTTTGATTATATTATCTGGGAAAATTTGATTAAAAATGCCACTTTTATGTTCACACCTATGTTAATGTTGAAATTGTTTCAAATACAATTTCAGCACCATTGCAGTTTTGTTTTGATATATTATCATAAATGGTGCTTGTGAGGATAATGGACTTGGAAGCATTTGAAGTACAAATGTTTCTGTGATATTTTCATATAACATGCCATGCTAATTTATTTGGTTTGATCTTTAGAAGAAATGGAATTCAGCCCACTGGCCATAAACGGGATCTCATTTTGGCACTGAAGAAAATTTCAAGAAAGGAGAGTGCAGGTAGACTCTCATTGCCAAGAAAATATGGTCGTTAATTATTGGAAATGCATCTTACACTACGTTAAAATCATCAAATTTACATTAAATGATACATTAGAGAGCGAAGCTCCATCTTATGATGCCCTTGTTCAACAGAATCAAAGAGAATCAACATATCAGCTTTAGTTCCAACCTCCAAATAGTGTGCAACTGTGTTAAAAATATCATCCTAGCTTGTGATATGTGCTGCTTGATGAGACTTAAAGCCTGAAACATAAAATCTGTCGAGACTTCTAAATAAATTAGTTCTGTGCCTCCCCTCAAATAAAAAAGCAAGGCCTGTAAGAGAGATAGTATCCCAATAACCTCATCCATGAAGATCCTTCCCATTATAGTATACCCATAAAATGCATTGAATGTTCTGCTACAATCCAATCCCTAAAATCTTAAGCTATATTGCAAGTCCAAAAAAGAGCTTTCATACCGAATGGGTTTTTTCATAAACACCATATCTGATTATAAACATTGGGCTTCGATAGTCACGTTTTTTTATCTTTCATATTAACTGGTTTTTCTATCCCCTTTGCCCTGTTCCATAGTGTGATGAACAACAGTACATTGAATGGGAAGCTTCCATATGAAGTTTTGGGTTCGCCGCAACTTGAGAAAGTGTGAGTATATATAATATTTTCTATGCTATGCCTTTAATATTACATTGTTCAAAGATCAAACTTGAACTGTTAATGATCTTCCTTTTGCAATGGATAGGAGCCTCTCCAATAATTCTATAGATGGAGCTCTGTTAATTACGGAAGGCAATGTCAGCAAGCAGCTCCAGTCAATAGACCTTCCATACAAAATCCTCTTCTATTTAAAAAAAAAAAAACCATTCATATCCGTCGCTTAAGCGACGGCATGCAAAGGATTTTTTTATATAAATTTTTTTATCCCGTCGATTAAGCGACGTTTAGGTTTCATACTCCGTCGGTTAAGCGACGGCATGCAAAGGATTTTTTATAAATTTAATAGGAATTAAATGTCGGATAACCGACGCTTTACGTTTAACCGACGGTAAACTAAACTGTCGCTTAACCGACGGTTTCGAAAAATGTCGGATAACCGACGAAAAGTTTTCGATGCTTAAAAAAAATCATAGTGTCATACATGTGACAGGAAAGTGTCGAAAATCCGACAATACTGCCGTCGGATTTTTAGTCAAAATGTAGTAGTGGGGGTTCATTAGAGTCAATGAAGAGCTACCACTTGATGGTTGGCTTTCTATGACATGTGTCTGATCTCTTTCAGTTAGGACTCAGTCATTTATTGCACTCCAACTTTAGTTAGGGCTTAGTTGATTCAATTAGGGTTTTGATCAGTGATTAACTTGAGTGTTGATTGTGGCTTACATTCAGTTAAGCTAGAATCACTCATTCAATTTGAATGTCCTCCTTAGGAATTCGAATTGCTTTGTCATTCATGCTTGTAGCATGAAATTGTATTGTAATTACTCATTATTTGTGTGAATATACAGAGCGACTACTCATTATGTAGCCCTTTTTCACCATTTGATGAGTTATTTGTTGATTAATCTTTGATTAGACTAATGTTTAGTCCTTAGATCACTGTGTAAGTTTAATACGGTATCAGAGCTCACGGAAAGACGAAACTCTATCTCTCAAAAACAATATTTTTGACAGATTTTTGCATGAAAATTGAGCAATACCTCAAAAATATAGCACTGCACTAGAAGCCAAGGCTTACCACTTAATACCTCAAGTAAAGAACTTGTTAATCAAGCTTGCTTGATTGACTATGCTGGGTGTGATGAAAGCCTAAAATTTTCAGGCCGTCTAACCTTACAGTGTCCCTTTTGTTGTGATTTGTAGGTTTTAATAGGTACAACTTTGAATGGACTCATCAATCCCTCTTCTCACCCCATTCACAAGCTATTCAGAATGGAAGTTGAAGATGATTGCATCTCTGAAGAGACGAGGTCTCTATGAGGTTTCTATTGGACTTGGAAAAGAGTCTTATGAGAATGATAATGACTGGATAAATGACGGTGATAGAGATTTTGGAGCAATATGTCTGGCCCTTTCTCCTAGCTTGTGTTACCTTATTGGTTCTGCTGAATACCCAAAGGATCTCTAGACAAAATTGGATAGAAACTTTGGCAAGCAAAATGAGGATCATAATAGCACTTTGGAGATTACATCCAGCACCACAAGAGTTATTTACTCAAATGTATCAGCATCTACTCTCTCTGATAAATTTGTTCAAGATGAAGATGAAGCAGAATCTTCTACGAAGACAATTCGAATTGAAGAAAGTCTCCATGCAATGACTCCTTCTCCTGATGCTCCGGAAGTTCATGAGATCTTTGATATCTCATCTCGTCATATTACTGAAATATAAGAAGACATTCAAATCTATGATATTGAATAAAAATACTGCTGCACTTCCTTGCAAACATTCACTGGTGATTTTCCTTTGAATTCTGTGCAAAATTTACGAGTAATTGCTTCTGAAAGTGAAGAGAAATTTGTTTTTTCTCTCTCTAATGTTGCTGCTGGTGTGCAAATATGTAAAAAATTGGTTTTTTTGGAAGAAATATCAGATTATAAGAGTGACACATTCTCTCCCCATGATCTAGATCTTCTAGCAAAATCCTGCAGGATTGCATGCACCAAAATTCAGAATTTTGAAGAAAAAGATAACTGTGCATCTACCGTCTTGATTGACCATAATTTTTTATCTGATATGAACCTTATTAGATATGATATGATATTTTTTGGATCTGATCTGATATTTCTTGGTTCAAAATTTCAGGTTCATAAACCTTCGGTACTGCTTGTAGCTGTTCTCATCAACGGTGTGAAGAAACAAGTACCACAAGTCTCCTACAAAACTGCTACTGGGGATTTGATTTCATTTCACAGTTTTAGATCTGTTGTGAACTTATTTAGATATGATTTAATTTCTGATCTGATATTATTTGGTTCATATTTTAAAATCCAAGATCTTTCAATCATGCTTGTAGTTGCTCTCACCAATTCCGGTGTGAAAAATCAAGTATCGCACTTTCTCTTCAAAACCGTTGATAGGGATTTGGTGTTAGTTTCCTATTACAAGGTTGCTGATATTTTATTATGTGATTCATTAGATATTTTAGAAGCTATATCATATTATGGAGCTCAAAAATTCGCTCTCCACAGTCCCAGGGCTTCTCTACCTTTGGTCACATGCTCATCTCCTCATAGAACTAGTAAAGAGGAAGAAATTTTGCATCTGCTTAGACACTTGCTCCTAAGAATTGGGGCTGATTTTACCACTCATGGTTTGTTGTTCAAGGCTGAAACATATCAGTTTCTTGAGTGTTCCACACATGGTTCGAATCCTCAAGAACCTTTACTCTCTCTTTAGATGATTTCAGCTACTCTACATGGGTCCAGTTTTCACTGTGCAATTGTTTATATTTCTGATTCAGTTGAGTGCATTGTTCTTCTTCCAAAGTGGAAGATTCCTCCAGGAATATTCATTTAGTTTCGATTCATAGGTTCACATGCACAGTCTCAGGATCCTGCTGTATTGAAGAACCAATTCTTGATTTACTACTTAGTTTGAGGGGGGGTATTTTTCCCATGAGGTTTTCCCCATTTCGTTGGTTATATTAAGCAATTAATTTATTGTACAGGGTGACCTATGGCCTTAGTTTCCATGGACCTATCATTTTTATGCATTTATGTTTTATAACTCCTCCTGAGTATAGCTTAAGGGGGGGTGTTGGAGACATTTACCACCTTACACACTCATTTTGGTAAATTTTTCCTAGTTAAACCACTATCCTCGGTATCATTGACTTAATTAACATTAGAGGAGGACTAGATGACATCAGCTAGATCACATCCACACCAACCTTCAGTCAAGGAGGATAACTTAACCTTCTCCTACATTTGGGGAGGCTAACTGGAGCACTCTGGAGGTGATCTGAGTGTCATTAATGCACCATATTGCTAACTGATGGTTACAATCAGTTAGATAAGGAAGTGAAGGAGCCTTCCTTCATTAAATTTATTATTTAATGATTATTTAATGAAATGGATTCAACAGGAGCACCTCCAACCACTTCTAATGTTCAGTTACACTTCAGTTAACCTCATCGAGGTTCATTGGAGTCATTGAAGCACTACCACTTGATGGTTGGCTTGCTGTGACATGGGCCTGATCTCTTTCAGTTAAGACTCAGTAATTTATTGCACTCCAACTTCAGTTAGGGATCAATTGAATCAATTCGGGTTTTGATCGGTGGTTAACTTGAGCGTTGACTGTGGCTTACATTCAGTTAAGCTAGACTCACTCATTCAATTCGTATGACCTCCTTAGGAATTCAAATTGCTTTGTCATTCATGCTTGCAGCATGACATTGTATTGTAATTACTCATTATTTGTGTGAATATACAGAGGGGCTACTCATTCTGTAGCCCTTCTTCACCATTTCATGAGTTATTTGTTGTTTAATATTTGATGAGACTGATGTTTAGTCCGTAGATCACTGTGCAACTTTAATAAACCTGAAGGATATTTTCTGGTGGAACCGGATTGTATCCTCAAAATGACGGAGATCTTGCTTCGAAATCGCACCATTGGTCAGGTGAAGGTGGAATGGAAGCACCTTAGTCCAGAAGAAGCCACCTGGGAATTGAAGAGTCATATGCGGGTTGCATGTCCAATTCTGTTCCAGGGTAATTTTGAGGATGAGGAATAAATAACATCGAGGACGATGTTATAATTTAAGGGCGTGTGTATGTCACATGCTCCAAATTCCAATTTTTTTTTATGTTTTAAAAAAAATTATGTTATATTTTATTATAAAGTTTGTAATTAATGGCCAAGTGGGGTCAAGGATAATTGAATGTAATTGTTGAATATTTTATTAATTAATAAATGAAAGATGAGACAATAGCTTAAGGAAGTTATTAAATGAGTGTTTTACTAGTCACTTGGTGGAGTAGGTTGGGTTGAGAGCATATTGACACTTGGGAGAATCCTCAAACTACATCTAGCTGTTGTAGGAGGAAAATTCTCTATTTTTGTGGTCATGTTCCCCATGAAAGTGGAACAATAGTAGGTGGCTCATTAAGTGAAAATTGACCCAAAATACCTAGGCATGATAATAAAACTTCCCATTGAAGATAATTGAGGCTACTCATTCTTGACTTGTGAATATTCTAAGTGAATGAAGTGCACAAGAAAATTCGATGGAGGGGACTAGCACAAGTTTGTTTTGAGTGAAAAGTGCTAAAGTTCTGAACTATTGCAACTATTCTAAGGTAAGTTCATACTACTGCAAGAAGAACGGATTTACTGGTGAATACTTAATCGAGTTGCAGAGGATTACTAAACTACATCTCTCACCAAATACTTCTACTAGGTGGACTAGGAGACAAGCTCGGGGGTCCTGAGATTTACAGTTCAGCTATCTCTAGGAGTTGGTTGGGAGGAACAGGATACTTAAGCTATTTTCACCTCTTCTACATTTCTAGGTTCTACATGATTTATCTAGTTTTCTAATTGCATATTTACATCTAGAAAAATTGAGTTTAAGCAATAATGTGTTATGTTTCTATTCTATTGTTGTTAGGGTTAGTTAATGAAATATTTTTACTATGAAAAAAATAGTCAAATGTTGGAATAGATATAAATTAGGGTAAATGATTAGAAGAATTTCAGTTTTACCGATAGATTAAAAAAATACCTAACTATATTTTTCCACACCATTTAAAGGAAGTACTCTAGTACAGTAGGTTAGATTAAATTCACTTAAAGAATCCAATGAAGTATGCATGAATGTGATTATTACCTTCTACAGGTTTCATAAGAGTTTATCATAAGTATGTTTTTATTTTCTATTTAGATGTTTTCCTTAGACGGAATACTCTACAATAATATAAACACATATGTCTCTAGGAAATATTTAAAAATACATATATATTTAGTCTATGTATTTATTTACACAACAGATAAATTATTTACTATAATCCTATTATTATAGTAACCCAAAAGGCATTATAAAAATAGGAAATAAATAAGCTGGGTTAACTTAAAGAAATAGTAAATAAGGCTAGAAGTTTACTGAGATAATTTCATCATTAAACAAAGTAAAATGAGATTAGAATAACATTATAATCAAATACTAATGATGTATTAATTTAAGAGTAATTAGGGTTTTATAAATAAAACCTATTTTGAAGAAAATTGTCAAATATGAATATCATTATCTTCTCTTTTATTAGCAAAGGGATAATATAGTTTTCAACCAAAATCAAATAAGCATAAATTTTTTTCATTGGTATAATCACAATTATCTAATACACGATTATACAAAACTTAATACATTTCCACATAAAACAATATTAAAATTGTTGGTAATTTTAAACTAAGAAAGTAAATAAAAACCTTTTCAACACATTTCAACCCAGGAAAACAGTAAGGACTCAGGACGTCTTATTCACCCTTTTTTTTAAATTTCTTTGCTGAATAATTGCTTACTTACAGTAAAAATCAAATTTTGTCATAGAAACTAATTGTCTGAACTTTTTATTTATCTTATAATAAAAATCAAACAACTACGAACATAAAACATAATAAAACTTCTTAACAATATTCTTTAACTATCTATTCATCAAAATAAATATCAACTTACAGTAACAATAACTCGGTGTAGGTTAATTTAAAAAGAATCAAAAAATAAATCAGAACCGATAAATCTTACAACCTGTTATCATCTTCTTAAAACAATAGTATATATATATTATCAAGTATATAAGTTACAAAATAGTAAGCTTCGAGCTGATTCAAATTATAAATAGCATATAAACCCTAACATTACTGTAATTATATCAATTACGGCCTAACGAAATTTTTACAACACAATCACGACTTAAAATCTTGTTAAAAAAATAACATACTCTGTAATCAAAACTATGGCCAAGAAGACCACATAATTATTTATCAGGTCTTGGTTGTGAATGATCAAAGTATTCCATCATGATATAGCCACTAGGTCTTCAAAGATCTCTTAAAAACATATCACAGTCTTGGCCATATGGCCTTGCAAAACAAACAGACCACAGTGAAGCCATGGCCAAGGAGTAATACAAGAATCAAGTGACAGTATCGCTAAAACACCATACAACCAGTGCAGGAGAACCTCAGGAGAGATCGAGTCTTACCAAGATGGATACGAAGCCTGGAATCCTAGCATGGAGTCTTTATGGCGTATTCTAGCACAGAGCATTCACTTGAAATCCTGCACAAGTTTAATAAAAAACATTGTGTGAGAAATTCATACAAATGACAAAGTAATAACTTCTGAACAAGTGTAAAATAGACATAAGCTGCAAAGAAAAATTCTCACATGAATAAATCGACCTCGGTCGTACTGGGTAGCAAGAACAGACCTTAGCTACAAGAAACCATTACGCTGAGCAACGATGGAAGTACTGTCCAGAAACCCTAACAAGAAAGTCCAAATCAACACTGAAGTAAACCAAACATTGATATCACAGTACATTGTTTTACCACTACACCAGTGCCAAAGGATAGCTCACACAAAATCTTGGATTGGCAACAAAGACCATGCAATCACAAAGCTAAAGAATAGCAGTAAAAACTCATATACATAGAGAATAGCAAAGAAGTTAAAGACTCTCAAAGGTAAAAGGTAAGCCATAGAGTTGAAAGTTCTCATTTGTAGCAGGAGAGATATGGTGAGGCCAGGTGGCCATGAGCCTACAGACCTCCCATTCCAGAGAAATTTTAAAATTTAGGTAAATACGATTTTTAAGGTTTAGGAGAAAATTATATGGTGAAGCCCGAAGGTAAAAACCATAACCAACAAACATCGACCACGTGGCTTCAGATTTATTTGTGAAATGTGGGTTTTGGTATTATAGTTCGAGACCTTTTGGAGCAGCCTGCACACAATAGTGTTTGATAAATAAACTATGTTAAACATTGTTCATACCAATCGATATCTTTCATTATATTATGTTTATCATAACTCTTAGATGTAAAATTTACATACAGTAGGCTTTACACTATTGCTCTATAATCTTAGAAATGAGTAAAAACTTATGCAAGGAATTCTCCAATTTTGATTTGCATAATAATAACACTTTGTGAGAAATCATAGAATTGTAAAATACATCATAAAAGACTTAATCTATTATGTATGTGAGTTTTATAGCTTGTTTTTTATAGTCTAAGTATTAAACTTAGATTCGTATTTTTCCTTGTGAATTGAAGATCATACAAAGGTTAAGATCGAATAGATTTTTGTAGAACGCAATCTTTTTATTTATTTATCCAAATAGAAGTAATGCTATTGTTTTAAGATATAAAATTGGTATTATTACATCTGCATTTGATAAGTACTAGAACAGTTAGAAAAACTATCTCATGCACTAGGTTTTATTACCATGTGTGAATGTTAGTCAATGTACTTTATGAGTATACCTAGATTATAGGTTTTCCTAAGTTCATTTAACTCATTTATTGTTGAAAACAAGTACTCTTGAATTACCTCAACATCAAGTAATAAAACATAAAAGGAATCTGCTATACATTTACCTTTCACTAGAATTAAACTGACAATAGATTTATGAAAATTAAATGAACAAGTTATAGTTATAGTGAAATGAAAGAGCAACTGAACTATGTTCAGTTTACTAAACACTTCTGTTTAACTGAAACTATTTAGAACATAAATATACAGGTCAATGATACCTCATTAATTTGATCAAAGTTGCAAAATAAATAAAATTACTAGCCTTATATTTTATGCTAGTGGAGATAATAATCTCGATCCGGAAAATGGTAACAAAATGTCTTACATGTAAAAATACTTGTAAAAGAAGTATCACTTCATTGCATTAGCTAAAAAGCTAAGTAAGCCTCAGATCTCAAGTGAAGTTCCTTCACATTTTCACAAAATAGTAAAACAAACTTAGCACTTAAGTAATGAAACAAATGTTTTAATTCCTTTTGTTCCAAATCACAACTTGCTAAATCAAATCCTTAACAATGATTTATGAAAACAAACAATAAGTATGCAAACTAGAAATTAGCAAAAGAATTAGTTCTAGTTTAAACCTGTTTATGTTAACCGGTAACAGTTAAATGTTCCTCGGTAGTGACGATTGCAAACATTTTATGTCACATGAAACTTTTTAAATTTTTATGAATTTTTGGAGTATTACAATTTCAGTCATAAAAACTTCCCTCCATGATGGATTTGAGATGAGCGATTTGGGGCTCTTGAAGCAATTTCTGGGCCTTGAAATTGCACAAAGATCTGATGGGATAATGGTCACTCAGTCTCAATACATATTAGACCTGTTAGTTAAGTTTAACATTGCTGAATGTAAGGTTGCTACATTCCCTTTCCTTTCAGGGATCACCCTTGAAGAAGGAAAAAGTACTCCACCCATGGATTGCACGATCTACCGCCAATTGATTGGTAGCTTGCTTTACTTGAGTCATTCTCGGCCTGATATGTGTTATGCCATGAATATTGTATCAAGATACATGTAGCAACCGCATGATATTCATTGGAAGGCATCCAAGAGGATCCTCTAGTATATTTATGGCACCAGAACCTACAACATTCACTATGCTGCAGACTCTAAGATAGAGTTGGTTGGTTACACAGATTTAGATTGGGTGGGAGATTATATTAACCATAAGTATAATTCTGGATATGTATTCATGTTTGGTGGTGGCCCCATTTTCTATTCTAGCAAAAAGCAGGTCGCCATTGCATTGTCTTCAGTAGAGGTCGTGTACCGAGGAGCGGTGAATGCTTGCATCCAAGCTGTTTTGTTGCAAGGAATTCTTTCAGAGTTTGATTTTCATAGTAATTTATCAACTGTCATATTTTGTGACAATAAAAGTGCTATTAACATCTCCACAGATCTAGTTATGAGGCAGAGGACCAAGCGTGTAGAGATACACATGCACTATATCAGGGAATTGGTACATGACAGGACCATGATTCTGCAGTACTGCCCTACTGATGAGCAGATTGCAGACATCTTCACCAATATATTTTCAAAGAATAAGTTCACTTACCTCTGTTCAGTATTTGGGGCGAGTTCATCAGGGTGATCAGATTACTTCTCCAGTGTTCATCTTGAGGGGAGGGGGTTTCCCACTGGTTTTTCCCTCTTTCTTCACTTAGATTTACTTTTAAGCATTGGTTGAGTTACATTATTGTACAAGGTGAACTATGGCCTTTGTTGACAGGGCCCTAGCATTTCATTCATTTTATTTTTACTCCTCATGAGTATAGCTTAAGGGAGGATGTTGGAGTCATTTACCCAACATGCACACTTATTTGGTCAATTTTGGCCTATTTACCCACTATCCTAATTTTAATTGACTTACTTGGAATTCGATGAGCACACTATGACATCAAAATGAGCACACCCATGCCCTCCTTTAGTCAAGGACACCAACTAAGTCTTCTCCTTCATTTGGGGAGGCTAATTGGGCTTCCTCCTTCAAACATGGAGAAATTATAGGGTGATTTGAGTGTCATAAATGCACCTAATTGCTAACTGATTGTTATTTCATCTAACAATTAGTTAAGCTAGGCTGTGAAGCCGCCTCCATTCATTATTTGATTATTTTTTGCCAATATTTATGAACTGGAGCTATCACTCATGCGTAAAACCACTTCTGATGACATGTGTCACTTCAGTTAACTCCATCAGAGATACTTGGATTTATGTATGTGCTACTTCCTCTAATTGGGCATGCAGTTACATGTGATGCGTCACTTTCAGTTAGACCCAGTCATCTATTACACTCTGATTCAGTTAGGACTTAGTGTGAGAGTCAGTTATTGATTAGTTTTGTGCTTAACTAAGTGTGAGATTGTGGCTGACATTGAATTAAGCTACACCCATTCATTCAATTCGAATGACATCCTCGGGAATTCAAATTTTCTTGGCATTCATGCACCTTGCATGACCATTGTATTGTACTATAATTATTCTGTTGATTATACAGAGCTGCAACATTCTATTGCAACGCCATTATGCCATTTTCATGCTTAATTGTATGAAATATCTTATGAGACTGTGTTTAGTCCCTATATTACTATGGCAGATTAATACCACGGTCAATGCCACATCCTCCTCTATCCATCTCTCCCCCCTCCCTATAAATCCATCCCTACCTCACTCTCTATTCCACTTTCACTTCTGCCTCCTGTCTCTCTCTCATTACACTAATATCTCACTTAACCCCAACTCTCTCTCTCTCTCTCTCTCTCTCTCTCTCTCTCCATGTAACTCCCTTCCTACCTGAATATGCATTCTACTGTCGTTTTCTTCTTTCCTTCTTCACTAATCTCCCCCTTCTCTCTGTTTCTTTGTCTCTCCCTCATCCTCCCTTTTTCCCTACTTCCCTTCTTGCATCGATCTCTTTCTAACCCCCACCTTGGTATTTATTTACATCTCTCTCTCTCTCTCTCTCTCTCTCTCTCTCTCTCTCTCTCTCTCTCTCTCTCCATCACTCCTCTCTCTCCCCATAATTTTCTCTCTCTCTCTCTCACTATTGAATTCCCCCCCATTCTCGTATCCACTCCTCTCTCTCTATCTCCATATCTCTCTCCCTAAGCCAAAATCCCTCCCTCACACTATTTTTCACTGTCCATTCTTTAATACCTCACTCCCACCCTCCATCCCTATATTTTTATCTCTTTGTATTTCTATTCCACCCTCCTCCACTCTCTCTCACCATCCCTCCCTTCTCCTTTCTCTCCCCATTTACCCCCCACTCTCTATCCATATCTCTTTTCCATTTCCTCTCCACTCCTCCCTCTCCCTCCTTTCATCCATCACACACGCTCTATATGTGTGTGTCCCCACTCCCTTTCCATCTCTCTCTGAGTCTCCCTCCCTTCCTTAACTTTTCATGAGAGAGGAAAATCAGAAAATATTCATGAATTTAGTTATTTAAAAATGGGAAACAAATGACGTTGGATAATTAAAAACATATAACCACAAATTTGTATGTATCAAAAATACATTTCCAATGGTATAAGGAGCATCAAATTCTATGTTCAAGATCAAAATTTATATCCAATTTTTTTTTCCATTTATGTAATAAAACATGCACGCATACTTAGAATCGTGCACGTTTTCTTATATGTGCGCACACATTCTTAGTAGTGCGTGCATACAATCAATGAATGGCCGTTAACATATCATGCATTCTACTAACACATGTGTCCTTTACTATATACATAAATTCTTAAGTGGTGGTTTGGGATTTTACAAACCATAGCCCGCATGTGTCTTAGGAGCGCTCACATGTTTCTAAATTTTAGTGTTGAGCAATATTGTTGCAATAATTTTGGGTATCATCTTCGTGCGAGTTCCCACATATGAATAAGCATATTTCAATATTCCATCAAGATCGGATCTCGTAGCCAAGGAGAATACATGAGTTTCCAAGCATTTAAACCATCCAATGTGCATCCAACCATTGATACATAACCATGTACATAAAAATTAAAGAGTTTATCCATTCATGACGCAATAATAGCAATGGAAACATCATATAAACACATGAATTAATAAAATAAATGACTCATCTTATTATTGTGCAATTATCATTGAATGGACCATGTTCCTTCTAGCCTTAGCTTCTGCCAAGCCAAATCCTCTTGGACAGAACATCGGATCCATAGGTAGAGGTGCATTGAAGAATAGTCTAGTTACTAGTTTGAGTAGACACATCACAATTACTCAAACTATGAGGTCATCATATGATAGATTATCCATATTATAAGAACTATGTATCTTTTCTTAAAGTATCAAATTTTCCATCTTCTCACTTGTTTGTAATGAGTGGTTGGGAATGGATAGTATATCTGGCTCAAGTAGAAAATGATGATTTGAAAGAGAAGGTTGCAAATTCCAGGTTTTTTTCACTATCTTTGGATGAAGTTATAGACATTGATAATATTTCACAGATATGCCTGAGTATTTATATGGTTAATGATTATATTAGGCATTCATATCTACCTAGGATTCAACTAGTGAAGAAGAGTTCTACAACTAGAAATATTTATGAACTTGATACTGAGACTTTGAAGGGAATTGGTGGTATGGATGATTTAGTGATTGCAAAAAGGTTGGTACGTGTTGGAGAATATGGAGCATCAATCATGCAAGGACAAATGAATTGTCTTTGTGTCAAACAACAACTATTAGTTTCATCGTTTATAATCAGTATTCATTGTATGGCTCATAGGATAAATCTTGAATTTAAAATAGTAAGCAAGTTTCCATTGGTTTCGAAAGTTGAAGAAATTGTACGTGAGACTCATAAATACTTTTGGAATAGTCCTAAGTGATTTACAAAGTTTCAACAATTTGCAGACGGTGTTAAAGATGGAAAAAATATTAAAATATGTTGATACAATAAGGATTTCGTTGAATGAACCAGGTCAAAGACTATTTAGTGAGTATCAATCATTGGTAGGTGTGATGTATGAACATTGCTTCAGTGTAGACAAAGCTCAAGAGATTCTCTTTCGACTAATTGATATCGAGACATTATTAACATTGGCTAGAATTATTCCTTTGCTTGATGAAATCATTGTCCTTGTGAAAATGAATTAGAGTCATACAATGTATATTGCAGAGTACACAAATGCAAGGAAATTGACATGCCTTGAATTTGGCAATTTGTATACGATGCTAGATTCGTTTGTAGGTCCAACATTTAACGATTGGACTACTCTCATTCATATATAAAAGATTGAAAATTATTTAAAGTTTGATGAAAAAAGGAGACTATGTATGATAGTGCATGGGTTTTTGGTTCCCTTGCATTATGTCAGTAAGATGAGACAAACCACCAAAGGGTGTAATTCCTGTTCAATGATATTATGATTTCAGTGAGACGTAATTTGATACGAATTGCACAATCACTATCATCAGAGATAAGAAAACAATTTCCTCGAGATGAATTATTGGAGGCCATGTTTGTGGTATACCCTCAATATTGGAACACTGATAAAGATATATGCACTTTGAAAGTTGACTTTTTAGAAAAATTGAATATTTTAGTGCACCACTTTGGTAGGAATATCAAGGTACAAGGAGAAGATATTAGAGGTATATTAGATTCATCAAAATTATATCAACAAGGCTCTTTCTTTGCTCAAACTTTGTCAGATCAATATCATGTTTTGGTGAAACCTATAGAATATGGTGCATAATCAAATTATGGGATAATTTAGGTAAAAGTCAGTTCTCAAAAGAAAACATTTCAAAGTATTTCAAATTAGTCAATTTATGTCAAACCATAATCTTGGGATCAATGGAGGATGAGCAAATGTTTAGTGCATTGTCATTCCTGAAGTTGAAGTTAAGGAGAAAGATCGATAAGAAAACATATACTTGTTTAAGATTATATGTAGAAAAGTATGACATTACCAATTTTCCATTCAATATAGTTATAGCATTTTGATGATTATATTGTGAGAGAAGAGGAGAATACAATATAACAAATGTTTCCAATGAAATTGATACAGAACATCAGGTTTTGGAGGATCATAATGATATTTCATCTACATAAGTTCATGTTCAAAATGTTAAAAGTGAGGGTTAACATGGGAATTGAGAATTTGATATCCCACAAGATATAATATAAATTAATATACACTCGTAGTGTATAAATAATTAATGGAATTTAATAGATCATGTGATTCTTGTTAGTTTAAATTTGGTGTTCCTCTATATTTGGAGTAAGTTGGAAAAATGAAATTCTTGATGGGAGAAGGATTACCATATATAAAATTGAAGTTGCAATTCAGGTAAAAATACGTTCTATAGTCTATACTTTGTATTAAATATAATAATATTGGACCTACATTTCCTTGATGCAGTATATTTAAAGCTTGATGTTTTGATAGTTAAGTAACACATTGTTTTTTTCTTATATGTGACAGGAAATGAAGTTGGGACCTATCTACTTATAGATAGTGTCCTAGTATTAAAGGTTAATTAATTAATTTAACAATACTACTTCTCAGCAAGAATGGGCTCATTGAAAGGTTAAAACTTTTTAACTTTGATATATTGGAAAATATTAATAATTTTTTGTTTCATGCATTTGGAGCATTTTTTAAAATTTGGTAGTTTGTGTTTATTTTGGTTAAATTTATTTTTATTATGTTGATACTTGACTGTAGTTTGAGCCCTTTGTACTTTTTGACGAGTTTCACAAATGACTTGTTTGTTTCTTTCATTTGGATTGCATTTATTTTTCTTATATTTTTTATTCCCTTGATACTTTATTGTGATTTGATCCCTTTGTAGCCCTTTGTAGCATTCAATTTTTTTTAATAATTATTTTTTTCTCTTTAAATATTTGATGTTTCGAGGAAAGATGCTTGTATTTCCTTTCACTTTGTTGCATGAATTAAGCTTTTTTACCATTTAAATTTAGAATCTACTATGTTTAGTTCATATTTTCTTTGAAAATGCGTGTTGGTATTTCGAAATGGAAATGAGATATGAGTTGCTAAGTGAAGAGAAAAATGGTTTACACACTGGCTTACTAGGTTCCTATGCATTCATCATAGGAGACCTATTGGTAATCATACCAACATTCTTCTAATGAAATTATACTTTTGATTTCATGACTAAAATATCATTACGTGTAGCCTCTAGGATTCTAGCTATATTTATCAATTCCTTGATAAAAATTAATCA
Organism: Pseudotsuga menziesii; assembly: GCA_001517045.1. Taxonomy (NCBI): domain Eukaryota; kingdom Viridiplantae; phylum Streptophyta; class Pinopsida; order Pinales; family Pinaceae; genus Pseudotsuga; species Pseudotsuga menziesii. The sequence goes on along the minus strand of LPNX010620161.1, from coordinate 295,158 downwards.
TTGATCACATAATAATGTTAGAATTCAAGTAGTATTTGTTACTAATAGACCTTTCATTGTAAGGAATGTGTAATAAATATTGAAAGAATATGTTGAGGTACGTGTTTCTAAAATTTTCCCTATTGTGAATCATACATAAAGATGAGCATTTGTATTTTATGGAAATTTTGTAAACTAAAAAGGTGTTATTTTTCGTTTTAATGTTTTGTGAGAGGTACCTTATCATCTTTCTCTTATGTAACTTATTCACCTTGATTGCTTGTCATGCTAGAAAATGGGGGCATCCTTTCTAAAAGAAGTTAATGTGGATGAGAAGCAACCATCCATTGAATTTTTTTGAGAGCATTAACTTAAGTAGATTGTATTTTGAGTAGTGCTTCAAATGACTATTTTATTGTAGATATATTTTTAGCGTGAGGAAGATGAATTGGTCCAACATATTTTGTGAAAATTGGAAAGTCGCCAATTTTTAGAGTGAGTTGTGATGAATAAAGTCAACAATTTAGCTCGAAAATTGGATTTTCTTCACAAGGTTTTCTAGTGCAAGAGCACGTGACAAATATAAAGAAAATACAACATCATTTAGGTAACTTTATTAAGTCAAATTTTGTCAAGAATTTACAAGTCTTTACCGTTCAATGAATGTTTTGCCAAAATTTACAAAAAACTTAGTTATGTGAAATATTTTCCAAATATTCTACAAGTTTTTATAATTTTGTAAAAAAATTGCCATGATTTCACATGATTTTATAATTTTGTAACAGATTCACCCATATTTTACAAGATTTTATAATTCCATGAATGATTTTCCAAAAAATTATATATGGATTGATAAAATTGCCTTCACACTTTCTCATGTATCATAGGGATTCTCCCATTTATCATATATATAAATTTAGGGGAGGCTCTTAAAATTTCCTTCGTGGGAACATTATGTTATTTTTCATTTCAACTTTTGCAATCACCATATTTCTTGGAGAAAAAACAAATATAGTGCAAACAATATCCTCAAAAGAAACTCTATAACCCTTTTGAATAAGTTGTCACACACTCATGAGATTATGCTTTAAAACATGTACAAAATAGACATCGTGAATAGTCTTCTTACCAAATTTTGTTATCACATTAATTGCACCTTCTCTCATGGATTCATCTATGTTCTAATTCCCCAATTTGATTTATGATTTAACTGAAGGATTCCTTAGTAAGAATACAACTTTTTGCAATATGTTGCAAGCTTTTTGCTCTATGATCTCCTTTATTGGGTATTCACCTCCTTTATGATGCTAAACAGTTCGGTGATCTCGTCTATTCTATATTCACCTCAAATGGATTAGAAACCTAACTGTAATCTCTCTTGTGATATGCTCCAATATGGGAGACACCATCAGGATCCACGATAGATCTACAACCTTGCTCTAATACCACTGATGGTGGGAAGACAAAAAATACAAAATAACAAATAAGTCAATGCACAAGGAAAACCAATGTTGATTGCATTGCCTTGAACATTTACATTATCCTCCTTTTATAGAAGTCTTAGAAGGATACCTAAGTTTATGGAAATTATTTATTTCACATTTCTTCATGGACTCTTTTATAACCGACATTTCTAGATGAAGACTTTTAATGCATAGGGTTGAAGAAGAATTTGGACATTTGTCATTGGCTATCGATATTTCTAGATGGAGAATTTATTATGAACGGTTGGAGAAGATGGAGGTGGTAGAAACTACTAAATAGTTCTAACATATAAGGAAACAAATCCATAGAACCCAAAATTGAAAAGAATTCATGAGAAGGACGGCAAAAAAATAGAAAAACACCCGAACCAACACACAATTGAACAAAAATGCATAAATTGTCGAGGAAATTTGAATTGGAGATACACCTCAATCATCTACTTCACTAGAGCACCATAGAAGCTACAACACGCTCTCCGAATGAGACTACACTCACAGGATCCCAATATTCACAACTGCATTAAAATTGAGCACCCATGTTCTTAATTTGCTTGTCTGGACACCACAAAAGCCACTATACACTGTCCAAATACATTGACACCCACAACAACCCAAAAACTCAAAGCTGCCCTGATACCCCATAGGAAAGAAAGAGCATCACTGAGAACCAATACCAAAATTCTTAACAAGAGCACCAAATCCCTAGCAAAAGGAAACCAAAGCTGACACCACCAAACCTCAACCTGCAATTTCCCTAAACAAACAACAACAAACAATAATTTTTGGATATTTCTGAAATAAAATCCCTCCCTCAAATGCCATTAAGAACGGTTGAACGTTGTATTTAATGCCGACAAATGCAAAAACCAAATGAAAGGACCATTTTCGAATGCCAACACCAATACAGAGGTGCAACCTCACACATTTGGATTCATTAGGCAATAAACTCTCCTGACTTTGAAATTAACATAGCCACCATCATGGCCCATTTCACAAAACTTGAAACTAACACAGATTGTAGTAGAAACACAAACACCAAATGAAAGGACGATCACTCCCCTAGCAAACAAGAACCACCTCCTAGCACATCTCCCATCGCCAACATCAATGCACACATTAAACCTCCCATATAAGGTTCCCACATTAAGCCTCTATCGGTCTGCCGCTAGTTCTGGGGCACAACACCCTAGATAAATGCACCGTATTTTTCTTATTTTAAATCAACCCAAAAAAAACCTATAGCCCAAACCACGTTGGAGACATAATAATATTTCTTTTTTTCCCCAATAAACAACGTAAGTTGATATATGCACATGATTTTTTTAATTAATTTAGTCATTAGAATGATAGGCGATGCCTCAATAACTCACAGTTTGTGAGAGATCTTATTTAACTAGAATGAAACCAAAGCAAGTAATTGATAACTTATTACTGACACTTAACTTGAAACCTATATAACATTACAAAAAATAAAATAAGAAGTAATTAAAAAATTCATGTACACTTGTAAAATAAAAATTTATGAAAAATAATTAAAAAAATTAATATCTATCTATAAAACAAAAAAATTAAATTTAAACCCTAATATATAAAGCAAGAGAAAGATCAAATTTATGAAGTGTAAATTTTTGTAAAAAATTTAAGATAAAAAATATTTATATCACAAAAATTTAGTTAACAAATCCAAGTTTAAAATAGATCTATACTAATAGTAATAACAATTACATTTAAGAAATCCAATTTTAAAATAGATTTATACTAATAATGATAATTAATTCAACATAAATAAAAAACCACTAATTCAACCTTCAATTAAGTCCTAGTCCTATGACCCCATTCTTCACACCATGTATATTCCCATGAATTATACACATACTTGTTTGGTTTGCGTGACTTTTCATTTACATTGATTTTTAAAAGCTGAGTGAGAATCATCGTCAATATTGAAGGGGAAATTAGTCCGTGAGGACCAGAACAAAGGATTTCAGCAGTGAGAATCCAATTCTTTAATATCTAACAAAATTCTACACTCAAATTCAAAGCAAATGACGAGTGTCAATCATACATAGTTGACACCTATCAAGCAAATGACAGGTGTCAATAATCATCATCATATTACATTCAAAGTCAAACAAATTACGGGTGTCAAGGATGGAATTTGACGGGTAAATTCCTATCATGGGTCAATTTACCCATCAAATACAGATAAGATTTTACAGAGACCGTCAAAATCTGGCTTAGAATACAGAAAACGTTTCAGATTTTGATTGTTATGGGCAATTTTGACGGGTGTCTGCCATTTGAAATTCCAATCCTGGTGTCAATCATACATAGTTGCAAATGAGCTTTGACCAGATAGAGTTGACTTTGTCGTTTTCTAGACCGAAGAAATGATGTCTCTCTCGTCAGTCTTCCACTCATAAACTCATGTTGCTTTCAGTTTGAAAATTCAGCCCTAAGACTGTTGAATGGCTCGCAAACAAAGCCTCTTAAATATATAATCTCTTAGGCACTTAAAAGCTGATTTGCCTGTTCAATTATGCAGAGGATCTCAATTTTCCCTGCCCTAAAGCTCTTTAATATTAGATTTGTATAACACCTTGTCTAATTTTGGTTTTGATTCAGAATTTTGTTGATTTGTTTGGATATTCCAGTACTTTTTATTGTGGTCATCTTTTCATTCTTTACGGAGCTAAAGTTTTTTTTTCCGTTCTTTGATATGTATTTTTCATGAAATTTTCATGCGTTGATAGGATTCGGTAATAGTGTCTATGACCGATGGTGCTTTATGCTTCGATGGCATTTTTTTGGGAGGGTCTGGTGATTTTTCTAGAGGACTGTAAATCTGTTTAAGCTTTAGATAAGCAATAGTTGTATGATGTATAATAAATTTGTTTTCATTTTCAATCGTAGATATGCTATTGTCGGCAATGATAGATCCATGGTTTGGTTTCTAATGGTTCGTCATATTATTACCATCATTAACACTAGCACATCTACATAGCACTACAAGAAAAATGTCATTTTAGCACCATATTAGCACCACCACATTATAGTTTGTGACTCCAATATTTTGATAGGGATCAAATGGTTGAAAGATAATTATGGAATAGAAGACAATTTGGAAATATTTTTTTATTGCACCAAGCAAGCTACTCTCCAACCCACTATGGGAAGATCCTGTTTAGTCATTTATGCATAGCCTACATAAATAAAAATATCTTAAAAAATAGAAAATGAACAATATAAATTACATATAACTTAAATAAAATATTAAAAACATTAAACTAGCATACATCCATTTTTAAACCTAGATTTATCAAATGAGATTCAAAGGTAAAAACTGTACACCTCAAGAAATTGGATCCCTTTGGGTGCTTTATAGATCTGGGTTTAAAATGGATCTATGCTAGTTAGTTTTATTGTTCTAGTTGCAGTGAATATGTGTATTCTACAGCCCAGTAAGGGAGAGATGTTTAACTCCTTCCGTGCACGAGTCGACACTTTTCCTTTATAAAAAATAATAAAATATTTTTTAAAAATAAAATGCGCCCTTAAATTAAATTTAAACTATTTAGAATTGCATATACATAAAACAACATAAATTAGATAAACTAAAACCATAAATATTGGATTGCATATTTCTTAACTTTTTTACTTTAAAAAAGGTTTGCATCTTGAGAAATATATTATTTTTCCTTTTATGTCACATACTTCTAGCTATATGCCATAAAATGTTGGTTATCCATTAACTAGTCATGAGTTATCTATTCATCAACTAATTACCAATTATTTTTTATATTCTTTTATTTATAATTGCTTATTTCAAATATGTTTATTTCGAATTTTGAATCATTGAACATAAACTAAAAGAAAACATAGTCCACCCAAATCTCAAATCTCAGACATCTTTCAAGTTATTTTATTTTTACGTCGAAGACGTTCTTCTCTCAGGTCTGTTTTTCGCCACCGTGGTGAAAAATGGTCATCCCTTCAACGAATTATTTTCTACCCGGTGTCATTTTCATTCCTAATCAACATTTGCCATGTATTTTTACCACTTGTGCTCGGACTACCTCATAGAGACCTCAAGCCATTACCTTCGTGCTGTGCAGATCATCCCATCGTGTTGCGGTCGTCGGCTATTGATGCGATCCTGCACTTTATTGATTGCTCGTCTGTGCTTCTCCTCCGATGGGGGTTGTGGATCAGTTATCGTATCATATCCCTCCATTGAATAAACTCATAAAACAAGGACAACGACAAAACGATGGGGACTATCAACACCCACTTAGAATGCATAAGAAAATTAGCAAGTGAATTGCGTGTTCTTCTGGCAGTGATTTTCGTGACTTGTAGCACAAATCCTACTCATAGTTTCCTCCTTCCCTCGGCTTGTAGACATATCTCTAAAATTGGGCACCAAAGTCATTGCTTTTAAATCAATTAATGAAAAGCAAAGAATCAGAGGAACGCTGAAGAGCACAAAATAGCGCATGGATTTCTTCCATTGATGAAATCGCTTGAATCTTTTTACCGCGTCTAGCTTCTTTACAGTGATGGGATCCAATATTTCTGCCATTTCCGAAGCTCCTATTTATGCAAACTCTAAATTTATCACTACACACACACAAAGAAGGAGAGACGAGTTGTTAGAACACCTCATTTCATGTTATGCACTTTTAGGACTGGATGGAGGATATGAAGACTCAAGCTTTAGTCATGATTTTTGTGTGTGTATTAGTCAAATGCCTATATAATTTCACGTGATATTTTGAAATTTGGGGGGTTGGAGGGTTAATTTGAATACCAACAAGGTTTTAAGGATAACTAGGATTTGGAGAAATATTGCAGCTAATTTCATATATGCGCAGATAAATTCCTAAAGAAGATCATTAGTTTCCATACTGCTGCAACCCGTTCAATGCCTTGGTATTTGCCTGTTTTTAAATGTTGTGTGGACCTTGTAGGAATGAGATTCTATGGGAAGCCTGCTAAGATGTAGAAGCAAGTGGAGAAGAATGCTACAACGACTTCCTGGTATTCTCTCAAGAAATGTGTGCAGATATGATCAAATCATAATTTATGCCATTAGTGCTTGCAAGGTTTATGGTTTATTTTTTAATCCATAGTTTTGGGTGTTATTTTTTCATTGTTTTGAATTTTAATATTGTGTTGGTTTTGTGTATTGGGTGATATGGTGGACATGAATTTTAATAGTGTTGTTTTTGTCAAGTTATTGTGTATTGGTTTTATATGGTGGGAATGAATTTAGATTTTGTGCTCATTGTTGTTTAGGTATATGGTGGGCATGTAGTATCACAATTGAGAGCGGTGTGCTCTTCTTTCTGTGATGTGACAATGAAAGAAATGAAAATCAAGAACATATTATCATTATTAGAGTTTTGGCAAATCTCTATAAGGATGAGACATATAAATTTTCTTTTGAGACAATATGTAGTGATGTTAATAAACAAGATGAAAAGGCAAGCCAAAATGTAAATTCGATATAAGATATGCTTGTTATATTACATAAGGACATTAAAGTAGAGATTTTGCCATTGAAATTATTTTTAATTGGATGTTGCTTTTATTATAAGAAAGATTGAATGACTTTTTCTATTTTAAATTATTTAAAAATAAATTAGATTCTATAATTTGAGGAATTTTTATTATGGAAAAGTTAAGGACACTTTTGGTTTGATATAGGATAATTTTTTTAGATGAATATTTAATATAAATGTTTTAAATTGGTCAATTCATTATAGATATTCTTGCATATCTTTTCAATTGTAATACACAACATTTATGTTCTAAACTTTTTTTTTTCTTTTTTTTATGTAGAGTATCTACAAAACATTACCATAGAATAATGACTGGAATAGCAATTTTTATTTTGGGATAGAAAATGCAAAGCAATAAAATTGCCCAGAAATAACATTATTCTTAATAAAGTATTCTTAGAATAATGATTGGAATAACAGTTTTAATTTTGGCAAAGAGAATATAAAGTAATTAAATTGCCTAGAATTAACATAATTCTTAATAAATTATTCTTAGATTGAAATAAATAGAAACCTAAATAAAGCATTAGAGTAGAATGACAATTTTCTTAGTATTGAGGATGCAAAGCAATTGAATTATCTAGAAAAACATTACTCTTAATCAAATACTCTTAGATTGAAAAAACATCAAAGTGGAATGACAATTTTTTTTAGAGAATGCAATTCAATTTAATTACTTATAAATAGCATTATCTTTAATAAAAAAAATTATTTTCCATAAGAAAAAAAGCTGATTATATTAATAAAAAAACTACATACAAAAGTATGTATTGTTCCTCTTCTCGCTAGAGTTACATCTTAAGGTCACATCATTTCTGATGTATTTTATTTTTTTGTGCATATCACACAAAAGAAAACATTATCCTTAATAAGTTATTCTTAAATTAAAAATATATAAAAACATTTTTTAACTTTTATATTTAACAAATACCATTATTAATTTTTTAGAATTGAATAAAAAGTCAAAAATAAAATACTTCACTTGAGGATTTTCCTTTATTGTAATATTTTAAATATACGCTTTAAAGTTCATTTTTTAAAATTGATATTTTATAATTCATATTATAAATTTTATATTTGATAAAAAGATGAAAATAACCTATTTATTTCTTTGATTAGATGAAAAATTACATGTCTTTGTTTTTCTATATTGAGAAATTAGAGAAGGTAAGGGTAACCATTTGATATAGGAATTGATATTTTATAAAATCTTAAAAAATAAATTTGTTTAAATGTAATTATAAAAAAAAAATTGAAAATCTTAGTATATTAAATTTGTGTGAATTTTTATTTAAGAATTAGGATAAGATAATGCACCTGGAAAATATTATTATGGTTAGTCATTAATAGTATTGAAAATTAAATCTAAATATAATAATGGTTGGTGTTATTAATGAAAAATGTTAATAAATTTGTGTGGGAAAATCCTTTTATGAAATAATTATATGTGACAAGGTCTTTTCAAAGTATTTAATAGTTTCTTTATTTGTAATATTACTATTTAAAATAAGAATTTTGTTTCAAAATTTATTTAATAGGAAAACCCAATAAAAGTGCAAGTCCTTTGTGTTGGACCTGTAGTAAATAGATGTTTTCAATAGTAATTGAAGTCTACTTGCTTGAAAATTGGAGTTTAGTGTATTGTAGTGGAAGGTTTACCTTTGAGTTTTGTTTGCATCAAATTTTTGGTGACACAAGATTGCATCTTAGTTAAAAATTAGGGTTACTTAATATTTTAAGCTAAATACTTGTGTATATTGGTTTAATAAAAGAGACTATGGCATGCTAAGATTGTCATCACAATTTGTGCAACCTTATCCAATAAATCCATACCTCTATAACCCACTCACTAATTTGAACCTCCATGTTAATACAAGCTTAATCACCTCACTTGTGGATAGACCACATTCTTGTTATTCAAATCAAATCAAATCTTGTTCTAGGAGGCCTTTTAAAGATATATATTTTCAAAACTTTCAAAAATTCATTTACAAAAATTATTTTCTAATCATAAATCTAATTTTAACTTTTCCTTCTACTATATTTTAGTTACAAAATAATTTATATTTAGTATTTTTTACTAACTAAATTACAACTATTTATTAATACAAAAGATATATATTCTATATTTTGTATTTTAAAAGTAACCAAATTATTAACTTTTGTCTACACAAATAATATCAGTCTTTATTTGTATTAACAAATTAAAAACAATTGGAAGATTTCACTTTCAATTTGGAGGGCATTTGTCTTTGAGTGGAATTTTTATAAATGATAAAGTAGAAGGTGTGTGTCAATTTTCATTCAAATAAATTTTGAGATGTAATAAGTTGTAAAGTACAATAAGCACATGATGAAGGAAGACTAATTTTAAGAGGTCCAAAGAAGAAAAAAAAGTAATCTAAAAATAGATTGATCATACTGTAAAAGTTTGGGAAGTGAGCCCTCTTTTAAATTTATGACAATTATATGCATCACCCATAATTTTTTAGTGATAGTGAGATATCGTTTGTTTAATGATCTTGTTTGTACATAACAAAAACATCCATGCATATTGGACATTGACAAATTATTAAGGGCGACTAACTTATTATGAACCGTCCTTGGGAAGCTACATTTCTTAGAGTACAACACCATTAAAAAAATTAGTCCCAACGAATTGTAAAGACACTTATTATAAAGGAAGAGAAAATGTTGGATGAGGAAATGATAAAAAGGAAGATACAACATCCCTAAGGAGGAAAAAACATGGAAGCAAATGCTATTCAAGATTTTTGTGGTATAGAGATTTTTCCCTTGAGAATTTTGTGTTATGTTTAGAAAATAAGCCACCAAATTGTATATGACATAACCCAAAAAATGCTATTTCTAATCATCAAATATATTTTTAATCATAAGATATAATTATGTCTCTACCAAGATTTCACAATATGAATATTTAAGAATAAAAATGTGCTTTAATAAACTTGAAATGGGGTCAGACTTATCTTAAATTAACATAATAGCAAAAAGAAAATATTAACATTGCATAAGTTTTGAATCTATATTTTTTCATTAAAATTATCATTCAAATTTATTCAAATTTTTTTTGCACCTTTTTGGGAGCAATTGCTAGTTATCTTTTTGGTCTGGTAATGATTTGTCATATAGTCGATGGCCTCGTCATCTATTAATTTTCTGAACGACATAAACGTTTTCTGATTGGATGGTTTCTCCATGCTATCTACAGTTTCCTGGCATGATTACTCTAGGCGGATTCTACATTTGAAGAACTTGTAAAACATGCCGTTAGAGAGAGGAAACAAATGTGTGGATCTCTCTGTATCTGTAACTGTCCCGTCGTTATTTAAGTGTCCTATATCATTGGAACTAATGACAGACCCAGTGACCCTATGCACAGGAATGGCCTACGGCCGGGCTTCCATTGGGAAATGGTTGGACGAAGGGGCACAGGAATGGCCTACGGCCGGGCTTCCATTGGGAAATGGTTGGACGAAGGGGCACAGGAATGACCTACGACCGGGCATCCATTGGGAAATAGCTGGACGAAGGGGATTGTGTATGTCCAGTGACTCTAGAAGTTCTTCAGAGAAAAGAGATAATGGTCCGTCGTCAACAGTTCTAATGGCGTCCTCTGATTACCGACCCCTCAAACTGTTGCAGAGCACACTAAAGTGCGACAAATGGTTCAAGATATTTAAGATGCAAGGATATACAAATATGAAGCTTTGAAGAACTTGAGAAGTCTATCGAAGGCCAGCGAAAGGAACAGACAATGCCTCAAATCTGAGGATTGTTGCCTGTTCTAATCCATATTCTGGTGTCAGAGGCCCCACCAAATTGTGAAGTGGGTGTAGATCGTAACGCCGTCGAAGAAGCGATTGGAGCAATTTCAATGTTCTGTGGATGATATCTCTATCGAAATAGGTATTATAAGGCCTTCTGTGCTAGCTGCCCTGGAATGGGTGTTGGCAAAAGGCACTCTGCAGTCTAGAAAGTGCGCAGTATCTGTTGTGGAAAAACTGGCAAACGATAGAAACGATAGAAATTCTGCCACAGAAATTGGATCAAGAGAAGGAATCATAGACGAGTTGCTGAAGCTGCTTCAAGAAGACTTATATTGTCGAGCCATTAAAGTCATCCTGAAGGCATTGTTTAGACTGTATACAATAATTAAAAATAGAACCGAGATGGCCGAAGCAGGTGCTATTCTCATTTGATTGAGCTTCTTCATAGTGCAGACACAGAAAAGGTACTAATAAAAGTTGTTGAGATGGGCACCCATGAGAGACTGCTTTTTCTGTTGCAGATGGAGTGTTTTCCTAGGACAAAGCAGAAAGCTAACGGTCTCATCAGGATCCTTTCTCCCCCTGCACGAGAACAGTTCTTGCCATGATTCTTCTAGTCTAGAGCTGTAATTAATCCTAATATGTTTGATTTCTCACAACAGCCTGATTTCTCATAATAATGTAAATAAAATAAGTATATTACTTTGTTCCGGAGATTTTGAGCAGAGAGTTAGGTTTTAGAAATTTGATCTCATTTATGAGTTAAGATTAATTTATAATAAGATATATTAAATTAAACTTAATATGAGCATGCTTCTTAATCAAGATATAATATGCAAAGTCCAATTGTAGAATTATACAATTAGACTTAATACATTCCAAATCTCAAATTATATATATATATATATATATATATATATATGTGTGTGTGTTTTTGAGAATGGTTATATATATACGTATATGTTTTAATGAATGTATCACTTTAAAGTTTATAAAAACAAAACAAAATATTATGAAATTTATATAATTAAAAACTGAATTTATTTCTATAATTAAACAATAAAGTGATTTTTTATGTATAGTTTACATAAATTAATTTTTTATAATATATTATAGGAAAAACATTAATATAAAAAATATGTGCCTAAATTTAAGCCCAGGGATTCACAAACATTAATAAAATTAATGTAATAATTAATGTGGTTGTAAGAGGCTCTTACATAAAAATATGTACCAAAGTATTAATAAAAATAATTTTATTTAATTAATTATAATATCAAACTTGATTAAACAATAATATTATTTAATAAAACATCCTAAACAACCTTCTTAATGGGAGGATATTATTTAATTATACTATTATATTTTAATTAATTAATTATAATATTAACCAAAGAATATGCTATTTAATTAAATTATTATATTAAAAAGTAATAATAAAATATTATTATTTAATTCAATATAATATTATTTAATTATTTATAATATAATAATTAATTAAAAATTGCTCTTACACATTTTAATATCATATCAAAATTTAGTTATAATAATGATGGTACATATAGATATTAAATATAAACAATTAAATATGCTCAAAGTATTGATACATTAATATTGTTTATTTAATTATTTGTATAATAATTAATGTTAGTATTTAATTTTTTTATATAATAAATTCAATATTAAAAATTAGTTTATTCAAAAATTATTGTTTGATTAAGTTTTATGTTATTATAAAAATTGTTAATACTGCTTTTTAAATAAAAATATTAAATATATAAAAAATATACATTAATATAAAATTATTATTTAATTACAATATTATAACTTTATTATAAATATATATTAAGTGAAAAAATAATGACAATATTTTTCTTAAAAGTGATGATGAGACATATGGATATTAAAAACTAAAGTATTAAATATCTTGAATGTTTCTTAAAGCTTTGCTTATGTTTTCTACATTCCTTAATGGTTTTGTCACATTGTAGCATTCATGAAGTGCTATGTTGGGTTATGGCGTTCATCAATTGTTAGGATGGATTGCGACATTTCTCCATGGTCGTGTTGCATAATGGTAAGGTTCCTTCATGGATTTTATCACATTATGAGATCCATTGTAATGTTTTTCAAGGGTTGGGTTTACTTATGTTTGGAATGGTTTTGTCGCATTGTGACATTCATGAAGGGTCTTGTTGGATTACAAAGTTCATCAAGGGTAATGTTGGATTATGATATTTTTCTATCGTTATGTTGTATTATGGTTATGTTTCTTAATGGATTTTGTTGCATTATGAGATTCACTCTAAGGTTATTTAATGGTAGTGTTTCATTATTATTGGAATGGGCTTGTTGAATACTAGCATTCATCAAGGGTTGTGTTGACATTCATGAAGGCTTGTGTTAGATCGTGACATTCCTCCATGGTCATGTTGCATTATGGTTATGTTCCTTAATGGATTTTGATGCATTATGAGATTCATTATAAGGTTTTGCAAGGGTTGGGTTTAGTTATGTTTGGAATGGTTTTGTCGCATTGAAACATTTATCAAGTGTTATCTTGGATTATGACATTAATGAAGGCTTATGTTGGATTGTGACATTCAACATTGAATGTCACGTAACCCTTGATGAATGTTGAATGAAGTGTAACCCTAGATAAACATCATAATGAGAGATAACCCTTCATGAATGTTGAATCGTGTTTGACTTATTTATGCATCACATCTTGGGAATTTTTGCAATGCAACATAACCCTTGACCCATGTCACAATGTGACATAACCCTTTATGAACATTGAATGAAACATAACCCTTTATGAAAGCCGAATACAACATAACCCTTGATAAACACCATAATGAGACAACCTTTGATGAACGTAGAATGTCACATTATTAATGTGTTGCATCTTTGGTTATGGCGACATATATTGGACATTGTAGCAAACCATGGCAAACTTTGTTCAACCATGTTTCACTTTAGTTTGATAATATTCAACCATGATTGATTTTAACGAGTCATGTAACTTGACTTTATTTCGCATGACCCTTAACCCATTTCACAATGTGAAATAACCCTTTATGAACGTTGAATGGAATGTAAACCTTGATGAGATGCACAATGCGTCATGAACCTTGAATGAAAGTTGAATCATGTTTGAATTAATTATCCATCACATCACAATGTGACATAACCTTTGATGAACGCCAAATGTCACATTAGTTGCATCTTTGCTTGTGTCGTGATATACAAAACATTGCAGTGAACAATGGTTGACATTGGTTTCACTTTAGTTTGACAATATTAGTGAACCACATGGCCATAGTACATAATGAAACATGGATTTTTTTTAACATTGAATGTCACATTATTAATGTGTAACATTTGGTTATTGTCGTAATGTGGAATAACCCTTTACCAATGTTGCAATGTGACATAACACTTGATGAACATAAACGCCAATGAAAACCTTGATAAACATCACAATATGACATAACCTTTGATGAATGATGAATATCACATTATTAATGTGCCACATTTTTGGTTTTGTTGTCATCTAACGAAAACTAGAGTGAACCATGCCTAGCTTTGGTCAACCATGTTTCACTTTATTTTCATACCAATCAACAATGATTGAATTTAGCGAGTCATGTTTCACATTTTCTTGGGAATTGTCACAATGCGACATAACCCTTAACCCATGTTGCAATGTGGCATGACCCTTGATGAACGTCGAATGTAACATAATCATTTATAAACATCATAATGTGACATAACCCTTAATCAGTGTTGAATGTCACATTATTAATGTGTTGCATCTTGAGTTGTGTTAGCATATACGAGCACCCGCAAGAAGATGCTACCCAATTATGATGTAATAGGAGCACATGAGCAGAAAAAAACAGGAACACTCACACGCGTTCTAGCTTCAACAATGAGGAAACTCTAGGCCGGATTGCCATAGTGGTCAATAGGAATGCACATGCGCTCCTAATGATGTGCACACGTTCCTCGATGCGCAAACATGTTTTATGTGTACGCATACAGGGACGTGCACACGTCCCTATGTTTAAAAAACAAAAAACAAAACAGTGAACAATTTTGTTTATTTCATAAACGACCCACGAGTGCACAAGCCACTAAAAATGATGTCCAAGGAGGCCAATACAACACCTAGGAAGCCCAAAGGAAGTGTCCAAGAATCCTACAGCGACACCCATGGCATTGGAGTAAGGTAGATGGAGTAATATTTGTATTTTTTTTGTTTATTTTAATGTTTTTCAATTGTTTTTCAAATAAAATATAAAATTAAAAAAATTTGTAAATGTATTGAAATGGAAAAAAATTGATATTGCAGATACAAATTACTTAGGTAAAAATAACAAATACCAATGAACCATCCCAACAAAGGAGTGGAACAAACAAATGAGAGGACCCAATAAACCCTAAATTAAACAAAGAAAACCCCAAAGATGAATTACATGGGGATTTAAACCGGTTAAGAATATTGAGTGATGAAGTGAAGAACACCAGGGAACCCTCTCGGGTTTCCCTCATCAACTCACTACAAAACATAATAGATTCTATCAACATTGCTCGAATGAGAGAACATTATGGCACTTGTATGTCCAAAGAGGATATAAAAAACCTGAATATCACAAAATCCCAACTGTGGAGAAAATTTACCGATCAGAGAATAGGAAAGACTCGAGATGTTAGGAAGAGGCAAGTTTGCATGGACTGGTGTAATTACCATCTATGGAGATAAATCTAGAGGAAGAGATGGTTTATGGTTATTGACAAGCCTCCATGCAACAATGTTGAGGTCCCACAGTATTTTCTCAGGAAAATGTGAGCTGAGTTTGTTTTAGGGTTCTATGTGAACTACTTCAACATCATCGAGTTCTAGGGAGTTAGTTTTGTCTCAACCCAGGATCGACCTCACGCCCATCAAAACCCACTGAGATGACCTCCTGCACCTAGGTGAGATCCAAACCCGCTTCCTCAACCCCCTGGGTTAGGTAGTGAGCTAGATGAGATCCATGAGTCCATTAGACATGCCACATGACACCTTCTTAGGCATACCACATTTGTGTTTATGTCCTCACAGAGCGAGCAGGACCACCCCGAGAGACACACAAGTATGCATGGTCTACTGACCTGGTGGGCGAGGGAGAGCAACTACAAGTGGTAGCCAAGATTATCCATCCAACACGATGGGACCAAATCCACATCGTTGTTCTCATTGTGAGAATCCATGCCATGTTCCCATGTAGGAGCATGCCACTGAGATCTACATGCACCATGTTAGTTATTGTTTTATTCAATGTTCAAGTATTGATTATACGTTAGCAATCTCATAATTTCTAATAAATTTAACTTAGAATCAGATGTTGATGACTTGATTTGTTTCAATGTACAACTATTCAGTGCTGAGTCTCCGACACCCGGGTGGGAGGATGTTGGTTCCTTCTACCTAGATGGAGCCATGGTAGCTACAGAGGACATGATGGCACCATACACATTGGTAGTTTTCTTTCAGTAATTAAATTTAATGTTAGTAGTTAATCTTATCCTCCAATGTAGTTAATATTTAGTAATTGAATCGAAATATTTTTGTGTTTTCACAGGTGTCTGCATGAGTGAGTGACCAGCCATCCCCGCTGGGGATCAACAGATCTCCTCGTGAGCAGCTATCGTGTAATAAAGTATAATTTTTATTTTTATTTGTATGGCTTAGATTTATATAGTTATATTTTTATGTACTAATATAAGAGGCCATGAATATGTATGCAAGTCCGAGTACATAGGCACATCGGTGTCACTATCTCTCCATCGACTGCCTTTTTCCCACCATATATTCCAGGTGTAGCCCCTGGCATACATGGCCCTTTCCATGAATCCCTCCCCACCCCGTTCCATCCATCCCTTGACTCCCATCCACCACCACACTTCCATCAATCTCCCCCTTTTTTATCACAACCTTTGCTCACTCCCCCTTCCACTCCACCCATCCACCCCCTGCCTTGCAATCTCCCATGTTTCCACCCTCCCCCCTTCAACCACGATACACCATCCATCGACATTCACCCATCCTTCCACCCCATCCCATATCTCATCCACCTCCCCCATATTCCCCCACCACCCTCGTTTCATCTTCGAGGATGGCCCATTCCATTCTACAGCCAGTTGGGGTTTATCATCTTACATCACCACTTCACCCACTCTAGTCCATGCCCTCACATCAAAGCAGGTTCTCTAACCCACTACTCCACCTTCCAGCCCCAAGGACCAGTTGACAACTCCACCTACCACCCATGAGTACCAGCCGATTGCTCCACCTTCAAGCCCCCGGGACTAGCCTGTTGTATTCATGGTGAGATTGATTAGTTTATGAAAATATCATGCAATATTAACAAAAGTTAACATAGGTAGTAAATTGTATAAGTTATCTCACTGTTAAATGTTGCAGGGTGGCATTGCCGAGAGACTTGGATCACGAAGGAGGGTGGCCCACTCACCACTTATGGTCTCGTTTGAGGTTAGCTATTTAAAATTTGAAAACTTAATTTTTATTTCTAAATTGTGTTTTATACTTGTATAATTTCCTGTAAGGAGTTGACATTTGATTGTTGTCGTTTTAGAGCCCAAGGAGAGGTGGTTGAAGAGGCGAAAAGAACCGAGCTTCCTCTAATTCGAAGAAGAGGAATATCGATGGCATGCCTAATCAAACTTTCAATACCTTCCAAAACCAATTTTTGTTTCATAGTTGGAATTCTATGTGCTAGGGAGGGATTCAACAAGTGTCCGTAAAAGCCTCTAGGAGCTGAGCTTCAACATGACATAGATTTATGATCATGGATCGCATCAATGAAATGTCGACTCCATTGTATTTAGGAAATTGGGATAGGTCCATGGGTTTGTATCTCCTTTGTGTCCATGGCCCATGGATCATCTGTTAGGTCAATTTTAGAAACTATGGTTTTTCTTAGTAAGGGAATGTGCAATTTTTGCACAAAGGGGTCAACTTTGCAGATTCCTCTATCGATAAAGTATGGCTATAATTCCCATGTGGAACCTTCCTAAATTGACTTTTAGGACTTCCCATAACTCAGTTTTGTTGCATGGTTGGAATTCTATGGCCAATGTAGGGATTCAACAGGTGTCCATGAAAACCTTTAGGATGTCAGCTTCAACATGCCATAGAATGATGACCATGGGTCAGATCGATGAACCATCAACTCCATTGGATTCAAGGCACAAATATAGTGATATGGGTGCCCCTGTTATTTTTATTCATGTCCCATGGATCATATTTTAGGTCAATTTTGGAAAATAGGGTTTCATTCAGTAAGGGACTATACAATTTTTGCACATATCGGTCAACTTTGAAAATTCCTCAACCAAGAAATTATGGATAGAGTTCCCACATGGAACTTTCCTAAACAAACTTGAATGACCACTTATAAACCAGTTTTGTTTCATGTTTAGAATTCTATGCCCCAAATAGGAATTCAACAGGTGTCCCTGAAAGCCTTTAGGAGGTGAGCTTCAACATGCCATAGAATGATGTCCGTAGATAGGATCAACTAACTGTCAAATCCGTTGAATTGAATACATTGATATAGTTCCATTGGTTCCCCTCTCCCCTAGGTGCATGGATGAAGAATACTATTTTAGGTCAATTTTAGAAAGTAGGGTTTCGATCAATAAGGGAATGTGCAATTTTTGCACATAGGGCCCAACTTTTCAAATTCCTCGTATGATAACTTGTATCCAATATTCCCACATCGAACATACCTAAACACAGTTGCAGGACCTCCTAGAAACTAGTTATGTTGCACAGTTGTAATTATATGCCATGGGTAGGGATTCAACAAGTGTCACTAAAATCCTCAAGGAGATGAGCTTCAACATGCCATAGAATGATGATCGTGGCTTGGATCGAAAAACTATCAGCTTTGCTCAATTCAAGACATCGGGATAGTACAATGGGTTTCCCTCTCCTCTAGGCCCATTGCACATAGGTCATCTTCTAAGTCAATTTTTGAAATTAGGGTTTCATTCAGCAAGGGATTGTGCAAATTTTGAACATAGGGTCAACTTTGTAAATTCCTCAACTGAGAACTTGTGGCTAGTGTTACCATGTGGAACCTTCCTAAACACTCTTGTGAGACCTCCCAAAAACCATTTTTGTTGTATGATTGAAATTCTATGCCATGTGCAGGGATTCAATAGGTGTCCTTGAAATCCTCTACGACGTGAGCTTCAACATGACATAGAATTATGATTGTGGCTCATATTGACGAACCATTGAATCCATTGGATTCAATACACTAGGATAGTGTCAGGGATTTCCTTCTCCATCGGATTCAAGACATCGGGATAAAATTGATGTGTGTGTGCGCGCTCGTGCACGTGTGTTTAGTGCCTCATTCTACTAGTTTCCCATTCACTATTTCAACAATTAAAACAATGCATGGTTGTAG
This sequence comes from Pseudotsuga menziesii, assembly GCA_001517045.1. Taxonomy (NCBI): domain Eukaryota; kingdom Viridiplantae; phylum Streptophyta; class Pinopsida; order Pinales; family Pinaceae; genus Pseudotsuga; species Pseudotsuga menziesii. Next base: position 275,854 of record LPNX010620161.1, on the reverse strand, counting down.
GTTAACTCTACTAATATCACAAGAGTCATTTTCCCAGTCAACATGGCTACTAGGACTTTACTTAAAGGAATCATTTCCTTTATTAGTATCCGTGTGACAGAAAATGGCTCGAGCTTAATCTGCTTCCTGGTCTAGTTACTATATAAGAGATAGTTGATTCAACATGTTTGTTGGTTGTAATGATTAACTAATATTGAGTTAAAGGCAAATAAATTGTACCATATATATTAAAGAATCATTTAGAAGAACATAAAAATAAAGGGGTTGGAGAATGACTTGCAAATTATTTTCACCACAATTAGTCTACATTAATTACTTAATGAATAAACGGTTCATGTTATAGAATGTTGTTTACATCGAAGAACAACAATACATTAAACCATATATAGTAAACCATATGTATATTATAACTAGAACTTGACAAACAAAACATTAACAAAGAAAAACACTTAATCACACATCCTAAATTAAAAAAATATTACCATGAAAACCCAAATTCATTGAAAAAACTCGGACTTTATTTTACTTAAAAGAATTGGTACAAAGGTCCATCTACAAGCTATCTCATATATAATTTTTGTTTCATTATTCATTGGTTTATGTTTCATTTTTCATCACTCCCCCTAAAGTTGCTTTGGAAGGCCATCACCATCAAGATGATATATCATCTTCTTATTGTTTTTGTCCTCCACGTATAGAATTAATGTTTCATTATTCATTAAAGTTGCTTTGGAAGGGCATCACCTTCAAGATGATATATCATCTCCTTATGATTTGTTTCCTCCTCGTATAGAATTCGTGTTTCATTATTCATTGATTTATGTTCAGTTTTTAATCAACCAAAGTCCCCCTAAAGTTGGTTTGGAAGCCCATCACCTTTTCATGGGTTTTGTCCTTTTTTATGGTTTAATTTTAATTCAAACTTTGCCAAAATTTAAATGTTATTGCAAATATGGGGATGAGGAGTTATTTCAATCCATTTGTTATTCTTTACATATGGTTTGCTTTTGAAATAATTTAATGGGTAAGGAACATAATTCTGGGTAGATAATATGATAGTGCTAAATTTACGTGAGGTTTGGGGCTGACTTGTAAGCACATCATGTAAGTGTTCTTCATGAGATTGTATTCAAACTATTATTTATAACAAATCCGTGTATCAATATTTATCTTGAAAAATCAATTCGTGTCACTCCAACCAAAATAAATTTGTGAAAAATTCACTAATGTCGCTCCAAGGAAATTGATTGGTGTTTTTGTAGTGGGTGGAAAAATGGGCGGAGAAATGAGTCATCCTACTTACGATACCGAAATGGGCGGAGCGATTGGTCATTATAGTTATGTTAATGAATAGGAATTCCAGCACTGGTGCCACTTTTGTAACTGATTTGTGTCCCCCTTTATTTGTTGCAGATGATCACATTACTTTCTCTCACTGCCACCTTGGCTTTGTAGAACAAATCTGTAAAGAAACTCCCTTCGATTATTTGGTGTTTCCTCCAAATTCAAAGAATGAAGTCCAATGCAACAGATTCTATAGGCCCACAACCTCTAAATATGCATGCCCCTGGCCTCCATCTCTTTCTCTCTCTCTCCCCATCTTCTTCTCCATTATCTCTCCCTATCTCTCTAACCCAAACACCCACACTTAACATCTATACAACCCTTTCTCTCTAATCACCTTAAGTTCCTCAGCAAACCCCTAACCTCTCTTTCTCTCTCTCTCTCTCCAACCATTACTAACCCATTCTCTCACTCTCTTTCTCCCTTGCTCAACTTACCCTTAATATCCTAGAACCACCCTTTGTCTCTCCCTTTACCTCTCTTCCCCTCTCTCTCTCTCTCCCCCACCCCCTCTTCCAAATCCTTACTAACCCCTTTGGATATCTAGGTATAAATAATGATCATATTTCATGAAGGGGGTAGATAGATAAATATATGAGTAAGAGGGAGATATATTTACATATATATATAGATAGATAGATAGGGAAAATGTGTATTAGTGGTAGGGGGGTGCATAGGCATTTCAGTGTCTGTGTGTGTAAAGAGGGGTGGGGGTTAGGTGTAGGTGCTTGAATAGGGAAGTGAGAGAGAGGTTTAATAAGAGTTATGGGGAAGAAGGGGTGTTTTTGTTAGGGGGATACGACTTAAGGAGTGTTTGTTAATGCTTATTATACATTTAATGATCCCTTATATATGGAACCACCTTCTTAAATTTTGCTAAACGTTACTAGAAAAACACACATACACACTATATTTTAACAAAACACATGCATTTTAGTTGATCAAAGCATGTACACATTTTGTTTCTGTATCGATAGTAGCAATCCCTATCTAAGAAACACTTTAGTTTCAAGGAAAATACAGTCCACATGTAATGTTTGGTTCCAGACAATGCGTTCAATCACTCCATTACAAGAACAACACGCAAATTAATGATTGTATTCACCATCTCCATCACAAGTGTATAACAAATTCTTGGAGAACCAAATAAATTAGACAAGGTTCAATAATTCAATAGAAAAATAATACACAACCATCTCCAATTCTGCACCATTAATTTTGTTACAATTGAGGAGAATCAAAGGAAATATTTCATTGATCATTCTGGCAGAGTATATAGATGCAATTGAGCAAGAAAAATATCAATCTTCCTGAATCTCCCATTCATTAGCACCATAGGGAATCTCCACCATTGCTTTTCTTACAATTGTGGAGCATCAAATGAAATATTTCATTGGTCATTGTGGTGGACTATCAAGATAATATTGAGCAAGAAAAATATCGAACTTGGTGAATCTCCGATTGAGGAGCACCATATAGCATATTCACCATTAGTTTTGTTGCAATTGAGGAGCATCAGAGGAAACATTTCCTTGGTCATTGTGGTGGAGTATCTAGGCACAACTGATAAAGAAACATATCAAACTTGGAGAATCTCCTATTAAAGATAACCATAGAGAATATCCACCATTAGTTTTCTTTCGGTTGAGGAGCATCAAAGTAAATATTTCTCATTGATCATTGTGGTGGAGTATAAACACAATTGGGAAATAAAAATACTAATGTTGGACAATCTACAATTAAGTACCACCATAGATCATTGAACATTGTGGTGATGGGAGAACCATGTAATCGAGTAAGAAAACAAAAAGGAAGAAGATACCCGACAAAATACTTGAAGAAATCAGAGAAAGTAAGATAAATGACATGAAAAATTGGAGAAACTACATGGACACTCAACCAATTCCAGTTGTAGAGGATGCCATAATTCTTCCTACCAATCCACAACAAGAAATACAAAAGCATTTTCTTGAGGGGAATTCAATTTCCATAGCAATTGAAGCACTACTACCACATGGATCTAATCAAGGAGTAAAACATAGGTGCACATCAAGGCCACCTGAAAACTTTGTTGATTTACTCGAATGTGCGTATACAAGTGACGAAGTTAGAGAGGCATTGCATGTTGATTGTATGCTCGAAAAATATAATGTTGTTGATACCATCCAAGAGGATTTCCAATTTCCACCATCCTTCCTCAAGCAAGAGATGGGAGGAAATGAAGCTCATGTTTAAATTCCTCACCGTCTAGGTGATATGGTACAAGCCTACAGTTCGATATCGATGGAGGGAGTGAAAGGAAAAAATACAATTGGTCACTTCTCATGTTAATAATGAGTTCTTGAATACTATTTTTTTCTCCAAATAGAAATTTCATATGTAACAATCTATTGATTTGTGTTTTTAACGTTGATATTG
>LPNX010620161.1:259694-272016 GCA_001517045.1 Pseudotsuga menziesii | reverse complement strand
GGGGGGGGGGGGGTTATGAGAAAAGCAGTGTTGTTTTTCCATGTTTGTCAACTTCGAGAAAAAAAAAATAGATTTGTATTTAGAATTTCATTTTGTAGTAAAAACAAAAGTTGTAGAGAATTTTGTTAGCTTTCTATCCATTATTTTTTATATATTTTTTATTGGCATTTGATATGTCATTGCAAGTGTTTGATAGTATGTTATTAATTAATGAAATTATGATAAATAGTCATGTTTTTTTACACCAGTTTATTCATTATTCAACTATTGTCCATTAAAAAAATATATATGTTATGATGATCTAGACAGATAGTACTAAAGGTTGTTATAATTTTTTATCCAACAACTGCATGCAATAATTATTAGAATTTTTTGAAGTCGACCAATCTGAATAACTACCATAAAATTGACATGTTTAGGTTGGCACAACATCTTCCCTAATTTCCAATTAAAAAAAAAACTAAAAGTACCCTTTTGAAGACAACACATCAATGTTGGGCACCATGAGTTTTCCAAAAAAAATTATCATTTCTTTAAGAAGTTATTGATTTTTCATTTCAATGAATTCTATTAAATTTTGAAGCAATCCACACACCTTATAAGAATTATAATAAATAAAATTAGTGGATCACACCAAATTAAAAAAAAATAGCATTTATAAAAAGTAGATTGAATAATTGAACTAACGGTATTATTTGTGAAGAGAAATTGTAAGTATTTGATATGATCCGATCTATCTGAAATTGGAAGAAGAGTAAAAAATGAAATGGAATTCCATTTCTGAAAATTTAAAGGTTTTCGGCCGAACCAATATTTCAGCTGAAAGTTACTTTTAACAGATACCGTTAATTTTAAAATTAGAAAGTTAGTTCTTTCTAACTTTAAAGTTAACGGTATCCATTAAAAGTAATTTTCGGCCGAACTTTTTTTTCAGCCGAAAGTTAGTTCTATGTTTTCGGTCAAAAGCATAAATTAGTTTGGCTGAAATATTACGGAATATGAATTCGGAAAAATTGTTCACACGGAATAGACACCCAGATTCACAATTTCACCCTATATTGATATATGTATTTATTTTTGATATATTAGATACATTTTTGCGAATTCATGGAGGGATTATTTGAAAATATAGAAAAGCATGTAAAGGATGTACATGTGGCTCGTTGTCAAGATGAGTAGTTTAGAACATGAAGGGATACATTTCCTATTGGAACTATCTTATCAGTGGTCAATTTTGTCGAAAGTTACACTCGTCAACCAAAAAACAATGTTCATAGTCAATATTATCACTCAGAACATGTCATCGTAATGGTCCATATCACCTATAGAAATGGGTAAGATAGCACTAAATACAAATTTAGGGTTATACTAAAGAAGTATCACTTCTACAAAAGTGATGACATGTGTCACAACTTGGATTTTTTCTCTATGTAATAGTGGTGAATGAGACAATTGTGAATCGATATATTGGGTTGAAAGCTGAGATCCTGTATCACTCTCCACTAGTCGAAATATAACTATAGAATTATCTCGATTGGAAGAGGATCAATCAATTATTTCACTAGACTATGACCAAACATCACATATGATACATCCAGGTTCAAATAATATCTTGATAATTTTGAAATTTATTATGACTAATGTTTATTTAGCTAACTCTTTTATTTAAACTTTATTTTATGCAAGGCACATATATGAACTGGTTGAATCGATAGGAAATGAATGGCGCAATGAATATTGGTTTGCATGTTGCTTAGATGGGAATGAGACCCTCAAAGTCTCATTAAGGGACTCTAGCAAAAAAAAAATTTCAATTGGGTCGATGGTTATGAAAGGGGTATATTTGAAAAGAGTTTCCCATGCACCAAAGAAAAAATGTTATGTATTTGAATATTATAGACCAGGTCATATTTTATATCATTATACAAACTTAGTTATTGGCACAAACCTCCATGTAAAAATAATTCCAAGGAATAACTCATCAAATCCACGATACTTCTTTCCTTACTATAAGCACAAGATGTTAAAGGATATTGTTGGTATTAAAGGTGATCTTGATGGTTTTGTCAAATGGCCACAGGTAGGTAGTTGGGTATGTGGTATGCATGGTATTTGTGTACTATTTTATAAGTATGTGGAGTACATGTACATGTCATGATTTTGTTTCATGGTGTCATTCATTATTGACATTAATTTTTTTACTATTGTAGTTGGGGGTTAATAGCTTATAAATTGATAAATTGCATAAAATTATATAGCTTGATAAAATTCACAACCTTCATCATGGATTCATTTTATTATATTTATACTTACATGAATCATTCAATCCATCCCTAGAAACCCAATAAATCCTAAGAAACCTAATTTATAGTCCTAGAAACCAAATTTACAAACCTAAAAACCTAATCTAGCCCTAGAAACTATTAAAACCCTTAAAAACTAAGGAAATTTTGTAATGGAAGTGTTAAAATAAAGTCTAATGATATGTACCCATTGAGCAATATCCACTATCAAATAATTATACATTTATAAATTTTCAATGTCATCATTGGCCTGGTAGAATCTCTAGCTTGTATATAAACCTTAACATGTAGAATTGCTTCTAGTTTGCAATATAAACATTGTTTTGTAGGATAAGCCCTAGTTTGTAGAATCTATAGGTTTACCAATCACTTTAATGTCAAATTCTATGCCCCCATTGTTAAATGTTAACTAGGCATGATTTTGAAACATTCCAAATATTTCATGGCTAATTTTCAAATATCTAGAAACCTTAGTTTTTATTCTAAACCATACAAACCCTAGAAATTTTTACACTCGGGGGGAATAATTCCATGAAAACCATAATGAAAGTTAATTTTAATCCAAACCATTATGAACAAATATGCGCGAAAGTCCAAAACACTTCACATTGTAACTATATTTGCATGCCAAAAAAGCATCATTATACATATATATTCATGTGCATCCACTTGTGTCTAAACCAATGTGGTACAAATATGCACAAGAGTTCAAGAAAACGTTTTTGGTATTTTAAACCCTTAAAACCCCAGTTTGTATCCCTCTCCTCTAGGATATATCCCTTCTCTGCACCTTGAATCTCAATGTATGTCCTCCAAGGACATTAATCAAAACCCCAATTTTTCATGAAACTCCCTAATGCAAGTGTTAAAATAAGGAATAAAAATATTCCCATGATTAATAACCCTAGACAAGCCTATATTACAAACCCTATATCCAATCCTAGAAACCCTAGTTTGTAGCCTAAACCCTAGTTTGAATTCTAAACCCTAGGAACTTTAGTTTGTAGCCTAGAGTCTAGTTTGTTTTAAAAATACTAGAAAATCTAGATTGTAGCCACTAACTATCATTGACCAATCAATACTATCATTTATTCAATGCCACCATTGACCAATATCTAGTATCAAACATTCACACCTTTACAACTTTTCCCTGAGTCCAATTTGGCATGTGTCCTTGAATGGATACAGAGAGCTACTTGCAAACATACATAGAAAAAAAGTTGTGCATTAGATTGTGCAAAAACCAATACCATTGGATTCCTGGCATTGGATTTCAGGTAGGGGTGACTAACGCTTGTGAATCTCACAGTCGGTCGCACATTTTGTTTGGACATATAGGACATTAGTGTTTTTCTCATTGGAACACATAGAAATTCTTGTATTAAGGGGTCAAAAAAAACCAAGTAGAATATATGGGTTATGTTAGCTACCACATATTCGTTTGTCCCTTGTGGATGTGGTCACAGAGGCATAACTCAATTCTTATTTTGGGTTTGAATTTTATGGCTCAGGTTTGTATTCATTGTTTGTCCGTGAGAGCCTTACAATGAGAGTAGTAACGAGACATATACTGATAGTTGTGGCTTGTATCGATGAACCTTCGAATCCAATGGATTTAGGACCTTGGTTTAGTGTTAGGGTTCATTGTCTTTTCAGTCAATGTCCCAAGGATCATATTTTAGGTTGATTTTGGAAACTAGGTTTTCACCGTGTAAGGGACTATGCAAGTTTTGCACATAGGAGTCAACTTTCAAAATTCCTCGACCGAGAAATTGTGGCTAGTGTTCCCACATATAAATTGCCTCATCACACTTGTAAGACCTCATGAAACCCAATTTTTTTGCATAGTTGGAATTATATGCCCTAGGTAGGAATTGAACAAGTGTCCCTAAAAGCCTCTAGGAGGTGAGCTTCAACATGACATATAATTATGATCGTGGATCGGATTGATGAACCGTCAACTCCATTAGATATAGGACATTGGGATAGTTCCAGGGCTTTTCCTCTCCTTTGGGTCCATTTCCTAGGGATAATCTTTTAGGTCAATTTTAGAAACTAGTGTTTTTCTTAGTAAGGGAATGTGTAATTTTTACACATGGGGGTCAACTTTACAGATTCCTCTACCGAGAAATTGTGGCTATAATTCCCATGTGGAACCTTCCTAAACAGAATTGTAGGACTTCCCATAGCTCAGTTTTGTCGCATGGTCATAATTCTATGCCCTAGGTAGGGATTCAACACATGTCTATGAAAACCTTTAGGAGGTGAGCTTCAACATTCCATATAATGATGACAGTGCATCAAATAGATGAACCATCAAATTCATTTGATTCAAGACATAAATATAGTGCTATGGGTGCCCCTATTATTTGTGACCATGTCCAATGGATCATATTTTAGGTCAATTTTGGAAACTAGGGTTTCACCGCGTAAGGGACTATGTAATTTTGCACATATCAGTCAACTTTGCAAATTCCTTGACCAAGAAATTGTGGATAGAGTTCCCACATGGAACATTCCTAAAAACATGATTTGAATGACCTCCAATAAACTAATTTTGTTTCATGGTTAAAATTCTATGCCCAAGGTAGGAATTAAACAGGTGTTTGTGAAAGCCTTTAGGAAGTGAGCTTCAACATGCCATAGAATGATGACTATGGATAATATCAACTAACTGTCGACTCCATTGAATTGAATACATTTATATATTTCCATTGGTGTCGCTCTCCCCTAGGTCCATGGCCCAAGGATCATATTTTAGGTCAATTTTAGAAACTAGGGTTTCAATCAGTAAGGGAATGTGAAATTTTTGCACATAGGGGCCAACTTTGAAAATTTCTCAGCTGATAACTTGTATCTATAATTCGCACATTGAACATACATAAACACAATCGTAGAACCTCCTAGAAACCAACATTGTTGCATGGTTAGAAGTCTATGCCCTCGGTAGGGACTCGACAGGTGTCACTAAAATCCTCGAGGAGGTGAGCTTCAACATGCGATAGAATGATGATCATGTCTTCGATCAATGAACTATCAGTTTTGTGGGATTCAGGACATTGGGATAGTACCATGGGTTTCCCTCTCCTCTAGTTCCATGAAACATAGATAATATTTTAGGTCAACTTTTGAAACCAGGGTTTCGTTCAACAAGGGATTGCGTAAATTTTGAACATAGGGTCAAATTTGCAAATTCCTCGATCGAGAAATTGTGGCTACTATTTCCATGTGGTACCTGCCTAAACACACTTGCGATACCTCCCAAAAAACCAGTTTTGTTGTGTGATTGAAATTCTATGCCAAGGGTAGGGATTCAAAAGGTGTCCTTGAAATCCTCTACGAGGTTAGCTTCAACATGCAATAGAATGATGACTATGGCTCATATTGACGAACCATCGAATCCATTGGATTCAATACATCGGCATAGTGTCAATGGTTTCCCTCTCCATTGGATTCAAGAATGAATTGCAAATTATTTTAACTACAATTAGTCTATATTAATTACTTAATCAATAAAAGGTTCATGTTATGGAATTTCGTTTACATAGAAAACCAACAATACATTAAACCATGTATAGGAACCCATATATGGATTATAACTATAACCATAGATACTATGAAACGAGAACTCTACATAGTTCTCATTTTTCTCTCTCCTAATTTTAGTAGCTATTATTACCTCCGTTTCAAAAAGGGTTGATACCAGTATCACACGTCATTTTGAGGCATTTTTTTGGGCTTTTGAATCATCTTTGTCATAAAAATATTTTTAATTTATAGTTTCAAGTGTATTTTTTAGAAATTTAACAAAATAACATATATTTATAAGCAAGTAATAATGAAAACATATACACTTTGCAATTTTTTCTTTAAAATAAGAGATTTTTGTGGACAAAATAAGCCATTTATATTCACAAATTTGTAAAAATTTCTAGAAAATAGAAACATTGAAAACCATTTTCAATGAATTTTCAAAAGATATTTTGCATAAAAATGATACTATTTTATATTATTTTTCAAAAAGTGACGACTCACATAAATTCAAGAAAAACTATACCACCTATTTGTAAATAACATATTAAAACATTATATATACAAATTTTATTTTTAAAATAAAGTATGAATGTCAAAACATTAGTAATATATCTTATCAAAAAGTTGTCAAATTTGACATTTTCTTGAAGACATGAAACTAATCAACAACATTAGGCCGGCCAAATTCTTCATCAAAATTAGACACCAAAGAGGCACCCCTCCTCCTTTCTTTGTCGATGTAACGGCGCGACATCCAACTCAAGTGCTTCGACACACATGAAAAATTTGCATGGTAAATTGTCTTTTCCCTATAATTACATATGATAATTATTCCTATCCTCGAATTGGTCAATGATCAACATATTAATAAATATTTTCTTATAAGCACACGACACATTTAACATTTTCACAAGTGCTAAAGAAAAATCTCAATGCCAATAGGTGTTTTGGGGAAATTACAGAGCAAAGGGGGCCTGACGCAGTTGAAAAAACTTGAAATGCTTAATGTGGTAGAGTGGTGTGAGTTAGAATATATTCCAGGTCATTGAGGGTGCTAAATCTGAAGCATATTGGGAAAACGCAGTTGTGTGGAGCAGAAAGAGTATTCGGAAGTACCTGGGCCAACACCTAAAGAAAGGAAGGCGAGGCGTTGCATTAGGGAAGTCAGTGAGACCCTCCTGGAAGAAAGAGACTCTTCAAAATGAAATGTCAAAGGCCATTATTGCAGTTAGAGTGTACTTCATTTTTACAATGCTAGTCGGTGGCCCCACAATGGTCATTGTAGTCAATGAACCTAGGTGAACCGGAGTTCTTAACATTCTCTTTTTCGCGTTAGTTTTATTGAATGCACTATATTTGTATTTACAAATTACCACTTCAGCAAATCCCAGCGAGTCCAAGCAAAGATAATTAATAATACAATTTATTGTGAATCTAATCTTTAATCTTTCTTTATAAAATGATAGTGGAAATGTAACACCCTGGTTTTGACCTCGTTTGCATTAAATGTATATGATGTATATATTGTAATTAATCATGGTGTGGAGCTATAGGAAAAAGCCCCACCATCGATTTAATGTTATATGTTCGGTGATTAAAATCGATGCTGATGGTATTTTGTGCTAGCCATGCACATTATAAATTGGAGATCATGTACATATGCATTTTAATTAAAAATACCCATAACCAGCTATGTCAATGCAACAATAATGAGAAGGGGCATGATTTCCTACGGATAAGGGGGGGGGAGAATATTCAAATCTTTGGGCCAATGGGGAAAATCCAAATGTTAGAGGGAGAACCCATAAAACTGTCAACTACCTTTCTTGTCTCATTTACCCAATCATTTATTACTGCTAGAAATTGGTTGGGTTGATTATTGCATGGGATGGGAAAGGTGTGATAGCCCAAATTCGAATTGGAGAAGCCATTGGTTTTTGGGAAATGAGTTTTGACTCCTTAGGCAAGAAAAAACCCAAAAATGAAGGCCATTCTACCTTCCTTTCACATTGGCATGTTTTTCTCACCATTTTTCCTTCACATGAGCTCTTTCAGGCATCCAAAACTTCCTGTGTGTGTTTTTATTCAACGTTTTTGGTTGTAGGGTTCATTTTCCCATGGATGGGAGGTCGTTTTTGTAATGCTAGGGATTGAGTTCGTTTTCTTCACGTTTTTGGAGCTGCTGGTGCATTTTCTACTCTCACGCAGTTGTTTTTGTCTTCCTCACACATGAGAAGCTTAGCCTTAGGAAAATATTGGTGTTCTTCATTTTCCCTTTCATGATTTGGGTCTGTGTGGTGATTTTCCTTCACGTTGGGGCCATTCACATTATTCTATCCAGGTTGGGAAAATCGTTTTTTATTTCTCCACGAATTTTGGGTGTTGTGAGTTGTTTTGGCGACATTAGGGCCATAAATGACTTTGGAATTCGTGTTTCTCAGTATGAGCCATTTTAATCAATTTCCATACCCGATTTGACTTTTGTGGTGTGTTCACCTACAAATTCCATAGCTGTGAATTGTTGTGTATTATGTGGTTGTTGGTCTTGAAACTCTTTGGGATTGGAATGGGGCCTGAGTGTGCTTGATAAACCTAGTGTATGTAGAAGCCTCACTAACAGAGCTAAAGGGTTGGATTTCTTCTCTACACCCCCTGAATAGCACTGGAAGGGAAGTCATGGCCTGAGGGACTGTGCAACAGAGAAGGGAATGATTCCTTGTGTTGGGTGTGTTTGGATGTCTTAGAGGTTAGGCTAGCTCTGGTGCAGGTGTGCTTAGCTCTTTAGTGAGCCCACTAGCTTAGCAGCCCACGTTTCCCTCTCCATGTTAGCCTGGTAAACCCAATTGTGTTGTCTTGGCTGAGTTTTGTGTACCCTTGGCTACGTGTGAGCTTTCTAGTGTTCCCCTTATTCCTTGTGTAATCATGCCCAGCTTAGGGGTGGCAGTGTTGCTGAGTGATTGATGAGCACACTGGCCTATGATTGGGTGGAACGTTGCAGTGGTGTAGTTGGTTGCGGGACAAGCTTCTTCTAAGATAACTATTCTTGTGTTTAAATCCTTGCAACTATGTTTGTTTTATCTTTGCATAAGTATATGTGATTATGATTTAATATGAACATGTTAAAATGCTGTGAATGACTGAATTTTGCTTCTGTTGTATGTTAATTATTTATGCATATGTGTTTGTTTATTTCCAATGCATTTTATTTTACGTTCATGGGGCTAGATTGCCTGAATTGTTAGCTGTTAGTCGCATCCTCTCCATCGAGTAGAGGGTTGGGGACATGACAAGAAATCATTATTTTGATATTTCTTCACAATAGATTTATTCAATGCACAAGATTTGTATTTTTAGTTTTTATATCTAAAAATGTGTAAGTATATACATTTATTACTAACTTAATTAAAGTGATAAATATTCTTGGATTAAATATAAAATTTCATTTACAATTTTACAATTTTTTTACAACAATAAATTTAGTAAAAAGTATATATTTGAAAACTATATTACTATTTTATTAAAAAAATTAACATAAGTTTTACTAAAAATTAATAAAATATTTTAAGTTTATTTAATGTTACCAAATTCCAAAGAATACTCTTAATATATTTTGAAAACAAATAAATTAAAATAATAAATAATAATAATCTTCACCCTTTTCAATCAATTTTCAATATTTTTTTCTAAATTAAGGAAAACCGAGTATATACTTATGCTAAATAATAATTTGATTTAATTCATAAATTGAAAAATGAAATTTTATATGCTCCCTTCCTTTGATATCCCCTCCCTTCCCTTGATATAAGTCTAATTAAGACCTTGGTTTAACTGCAAATAAAACGGAAAAACATAGGATAAAGAGTCTTTAAAACAATTCACATTAAAAAACTAATATTATTAAAAAAAAATAATTAAAGATGAATTTTTTTCTTTGAAAATAAATTTCAATAAAAATATCTATTAATTATATTATTCTGATTAAAATTGAAAAAAACTAAAAAAATATTTATAACAAAAGCTGTTAAATGGCAATGTACATTACAATTGCCAAAACAAAATGCAATAGTAAATTGCATTAATGCATGAGAAACCTAACCGGAACCAAGGTAAACTTATTCTTCAAATATTGTCATGGCTTTATCGATCTAACAATATTAAGTTTAAATATTCAAAAGTAGAACAAGCTCAAAAAAACCTAGCCGTAACTAAGACAAGCGTAGTCTTTAGAAATTAGAGTAAACAAATGCTAAAGAAAACAATTTATTGAAAAATAAAAATTATAGTATAACATTCTAAAGGCTGTTTCGAGCCATTTTAAGTTTCTTTAGCCCACTGGTGGTCATCCATCCATCCGCGAGGCTTCAGGCAAGAATGATACGAGAATAAACTACGGACTATAAGTTACTCTTGTTACTTCCTGCAACTTCGCTGGTGCCATTACCACCGATATCCTTCCTCACTGTAACGGGCTTCACATACTGGAATACCATTATACCATTATTTGGGTTTGAAATTAGAATGCATTTATGGGAACTTGAGGTTATGTGCATCACTTACTCTTGTAAGAGGGCGATCTTCGTAGTGAAAATTACTCATATTTTATAAAATTAAGTCGATATAGTATTTTAGGGAAAGTAAATACTTTTAGGATTAATGAGTTATATTAAAGTTTTAAAATTTAATTCATATTAAAGGATACTCTAATTTATAATTTGAGAGTATAATTAATGGTATTACTTATTTTTGTATGTGGAATCATTCACATTATAAATGTATACATAAGGATATATTTATTGGGTGAAAAGAGAAGTCTCTATTTGTGAGAGATTTTAAGGGAAAGTGTGGGGTTTTTATAGAATTTATGTGAACTTACTTTTTTTTTTAAAGATCTCAAAATTTTATCATTGGTTAATAAATTAATAAATAAAATTAAAAGTCTTATATGTGGTTATTTAAAAGAAGTTCTCCTATTTAGTTATTAAGAGAGAAGGTTTCAATTCCAAGATTAAGTTTAGAGTTAATTGCTTGAAAGTCAAATGTGCCTTTTGTATAGTGACAGTACAATAGTTGAAGCCAAACTTTTATAAAGAAATATATTTAGTGGTATGAACTTCATACTTTTTATACATAATTGAATTACATGCGAATTCATATGAACAATTTCTTTTATACCTTGTTATTTTTTAAGTAAGTACTGAGTAAGATATGCATATGTCTTCACAAGGTTTTAATCCTTGACTAGGTTAAGTAAGTACCGAGTAAGATTACTTTTGTTTCCCTCAACCTAGTGGATTCATGCCCAACTTGAGGGTGGCCTCTCAGTAGTAAGCTGGACATAGAGCCTAAGGTAGGGTGGAAAGTCGAAGTCAATTCTTCAGTCGCCTATGTTGTGTTAATCTATTCTTTTAGATAAGTAAATTGCCGGTGCTTTATTTTATTAATTTGTCAATATTGTTGTATATATAGTTCTTAATGTCCTTAGATAGGGTATATAATTTATAGGTTTGTTTGATGAACATAATAGTTTGTTGAAAATAGGGGATAACCCGTATATGCTTCAATGACTAATGAAGTTATTAGTTGGTATTTTCAATGATGAAGTAACGAGCATTGAAATTTTATTGAAGTGATGGATGTAATAATAGATAGGTGAATGAGTGCTTTCATATCTGCATATAGAAAGATGTTATGTTGGGCATTAAACTGAAGAAATACAAAGATCATGTGCTATTTAAAATTAGATTTATCATTAGAGTGACTATTTGGCAAAAATAAGTGATGTAAGATTGAGAGGGAGCTTGGATGTTAATACTCCACTCTATTGATGTATATTTAGTATATGTATCTAGTAATGTGTATGAGTAAATATTTACTCTAAATTGGCAATACTCTATTTGGATTGTAGGACTGCATAAAATATGTTGTATGAATTGTGATTAACACCTTGGTTGGTTAGATGGAGTAAAAAAAAAAATTACACGAGGCCTGGTGCAAGCTAGTGTTGGTCACTTATGATGCCTTTGTTGCAATGGGATTCTGGAAAAACAGAAATATGAATGCCAAAAATCAATATTAGATGTACCTACAAAAAATTTTGGAATATAGTGTAAGAATATGAAACATGGACAATCGGATTACCTTCCGGAATATATAATTTTTATTTCTTGGAAACTAAGTATAAATCCCAAAAAACGAGGTTCTTCTAAGGTTGGTATGTTATTTTTTTCCCAAAAAATAATGAATATGTTTGTGTTGGCCCACTCGTTTGGTATGCAAATGGTGGGATTTTGTGAAAAAAAAATTATAGTTGTAGATAACATGTGTGTCTAGTGCACCGTTATTTTTCCATATTTATTTATGTTATATATATATATTTTTAAATTAGGGAAGTCAATGACACCCTAAATGACAAGGTCAAGCGTTGGTCCACGACATATTGGTCTTAACATAGTCAATGAATGATATTTTTTTTTGGATGTAGGTCT